>JAZGTI010002040.1:24676-39026 GCA_036877585.1 Botia kubotai
GGAGGGTGGTAACGATAGGAAAGAATGGAGGGAAAAAACTGCCAATGCCGACATAATCATTAGAAATACGCACAACATCACCATAATCCCGGGCAGTGCTGTTTAAGATGCAGCGTGTTTTCAATGCATGGATAAGACTCAAAATATGACCAAGAAACATTTTTAGCAGCACAGAATTGTTTATGCGAAGGCTGTATTTATATTGTTTATTAAAATATTCTTAATGTATTCATAATGTCTTTAATAAATAATGTCTAATAAATAATGTCTTTAATACGCTTGTTGCCACTGTAGTGTTCTGGATGGTTGCTAGGGCATTGTGCGGGGGTTGCTAGGGGTTATTTTACTGATTCACCCCAAATCTCTGTGATGTTCTGCTTACTAGATGTGATTTAGAGAAACACACACACACACACATTTCTCTGCACAGCAGTTGTCCTCTGCTGACCTGTCTTGCACTGCCGCAGCAATACCTCGAGGTTTTTGGCACCTCAGTGTTTTTACTTTACTTTTATAATGGACCAGATGAAGGACTCACTGTCCAGCACAGCTCTCTGCAGTCTGAGGGTGATGCAGTGTCAGGGGACCTAAGAGTCAGTGACAGCTGTAAATTTGATCTATCGTGCCGTTGCGTGGCTGTGTCAGGTGTGCCCAGCACTGACATAAAGATAACTGACATCTTTCTGTCATCGCCGCACCGTCAGTCTCACACAGCTGTATTTATTCCCACTTTTCTTTGTCACTTATTTCTTCTTCGACCCCTCAGAAGCACCACCTGTCATGACTGGAACGGGTCTCGTTTTTTGCCCCATTTTGCCTCCCGCCTTCTGAAATAATTCTGTGATGGATTAAATGCTGTGGTGGAAGCTGCAGGATTCTGAGGAGAGAGACGGACGCCTGAAGACGGGCGCTTCCAACAGATTGTGGTGTTATTTACCACGACCTAAAGCTGGATGACTCTCAGATGCTCAGAGATGTTCTCCTAGCAGCGGCTCATGAAATATGTGCTTGAGGTATCTCAGGTTTCAGCGGTGTTGACATTGAACAAAAGCCATTATTCCATTAGGAAAAAGTCAAAATAATTGTAGATCTAAAGTGGGAAAGATAAGTGATGGGTTAGCATAGCGAATCTTTTAAAGCATGATATTGTACATAGCCCTTCAGCACCTGTTATACAAAGAGCTGTAGATGACTGTACAACATATACAAACTACGGAAACTGTAGTTTTCACAAAAATACAATAGTTACTATAATTTATGTTGCCACTCTTATTTAATCCTACTAAATGTATATGAAACCCCTAAATCAGTGTGATAACCTTGAAGAACCTTCTGTTATTTTCTGTCCTTTTTATTGTGACAAGACTGGCGACTACCAAGTTACAACAGTTTTATGGTAGCAACGGTTAGTTTTTCACATTTTTAAAGAATATAATATGTGAGAGGTGCTTGTCCGTGCAAAAGTAGTCACCAAGATACTGGGGTGTTGTGCTATGTGGTTGCAGGGGGGGTGGCCAAGGCCAATAAAGCCCGCACCCAAGTCACTATGATATCATTTTTTTTTACATTTTACATTTTAGGCATTTGGCAGACGCTTTTATCCAAAGCGACTTACATTGCATTATACTACACATTGATCACTATACATTGAGTATGTGCAATCCCTGGGATCGAACCCATGACCTTGGCGTTGTTAACACCATGCTCTAACCACTGAGCTACAGGAAAGCTATCAGGAATATCAGATTGGCTTAGACAAGTGTCAGAATAGTGTCTGTGTCATTTTAGTGTCTGTTCATTACTGTTTCTTAGCAACACTAATAACTGTAAACATTATGGTGCTTCGTGAAAGGTATTGTACATTTTTGTAAGGGATATAAAATATTTTGTTTTATAGCAGAAATGGGGGATTTTTACTCAGTGGCCCATTATAATGTATTGACATATATGAGATGTGTTTGTTTGTTTGTTCGTTCAGGTGAATGAATGAATGAAGAAAGGAACAAACAAACTAACTAACACATCTCATATATGTCAATACATTATAATGGGCCACTGAGTGAAAATTCCCCATTCAGTCACGCTCTTGTTTCTCCTCAGGGACTGATGCTAATGCTACAGCTAGCGGCTGTGATGTAAGTCTGCTCCTGAGGGACGGCTGCGTTAACCCGGGGCCGTTCTACATTATGATAATGACAGCACTGACACTAGGGGCCCTAATCAGCCACTGTCAGCCTAACATGGGCCTCAGGGCCAACCAGCCACAGTCAGCATTCAGCTTAGCACCCTGTTTGTGTGTGTTGCCAACCTAATAGATGTAGTTTGTTAAACGGTAAGTTGTTTACGGGTGTTAAATAACCCAGACGACGCCTGGGATAGGTGTGTGAAAATCCACTTGGATAAAGTTGTCGTTTTAATGAACATAAAGGAAAAATATGAGGCTGACAGGGTCCCTCAGAGGGTGATGCTTGTTTTTTCATTTGTGAAATCATTTACTCCGCACGCCGAATTTAGGATTGTCAACTACCGCGGTATGACATCTGCCTTTGTTTAAAACATGCTTGAATTTCCTGTAACAGTCCCCCACGCTGATTGCCATATGAGGTCCTTCAAATCTAAATAAACTCTCCCCGAAGCCTCAGGCATTTCAAACAGAGCTGCCTCTTCCTGGCAGCCTCCTGTCTGCTCCTGCAAAGCATCTGAGCACCAATCCAGTTACTTTATCTACTCTGCCATGCTCTCCTCATCTGCTTAGTGTCAGCCCGGCCCTATTAGACAGATAAGGGTTTCCCTTGAATCTCGTACAGGCAGGGTTTTAGCCGCCGATTTCTCGCATGCCAGCTCAAATCACACTTACCATTCCGTCTAACCCTCCATCTCTCTTCCTCTCGTTTCTCCGCAGTCATTACGAGCAGGACCGCTCGGCGCTGAAGAAGAAGGAATGGGAGAGGAGAACACAGGAAGTTCAGCAGGACGAGGACCTTTTCTCCACCGGCTTTAATCTGTTTGGCGAGCCGTACAAGGTAAGCGGTGTGCCAAGACACCCAATCAGAGCGTCACTCCAGCCAAAAGATCCTGAGTTGCTCTCTTTACATCCAGAATTCCCTCATTTCCTGTTCCCCTCAGGTGCTTTTGGATTTCAACCAACTAAACATTGAATTTTTTAATTCAGATACTTCAAAACTTTAAAAAGTTAACTTCAAAACTTCAAAAAACGGCATAGTGCACAATAATGTGTGTGATATGTTACATATCATCCACAAAATACAAAGAAAAATAAAAGTGATGACCTAATAACAGCAGATTTTCATATTTGGGTGAATTATTGCTTTAAAACCACAAGATTTTTTTTGCATTGTGACACATTTTTGAAGCATATTTCTTGCCTAATTTAGAACATAGTTTACAAGCAGCACACATAATATTACCATAAAGTTTAAGTCATAAGATGTGTTTAGTTGATGTAGTTAATGAAATAATTTTACAATGCAGTCAATTAAATTTTTTCTTTTAATTTTTGGATGAAATACATCCACTCAACAGGACACAATACAGAAACAGAAACGCAAAAATACACATCAGAAAAAGTGTCACATCTCTGAAGAGTCATTGTACCAGCAGCAGGAGCAGAACAGCATCAGTTGTAAGCAGGTCCTCTCTTATGTTATCACACTGAGAGCATCTCTTTCATGGCTTCTATAAGTGTCAGGGTTGCCCTTCTGTCCCAGCAGCTTGGGTGTTTTATCTGTTTCCTGAGCTGTTAGCACAGACCAGCTCAGAGAGAGTGACGCACTGTCTTTACGGAGGGCCCGAGGTCCTCACGGGACCAACAAAGCAGGATCAATTTCCCCTTGTGTTTCTGCATTCAGTGTCAGTGAGTGAAGAAGCGTCTCTCATGTTGGAAGTCTGGATGCGGATGTTTTTCTACCTTCACTCCCAGCAGTTACTCAGGCCTTAATTGTTCCATCTGTGTGGTTTCTGTGATACTGTCGTGTATGTGATATGACGAGATGTGTTGTGACAGGTTATGACAACATTTTATGGCTTTGGTTTTGATCCAGGCAGGAGGAAATGGGTTTTCTTCCAAAAGCCAGTACTGGCTTGAGCCCGGCACAGAGAGTTCTGCTGCTTTGAGTGACAGTGTCGTTTCTCACTGGTTTTCCATTCTGGCAGTTAAATGGCCGCAGTGTTTTTCACATATGGAACACGCAGATTTGATTGACTCGACACACTCTAGGGTTGGAATATAACATATGTCAACTTGTGTGTTTTATCTCTGTCAAAAGATTCGAGATAATTGATGCTGATATGTAAAATGATTTATGAGTTTGTGTTTCGTAATTTCGTACCATTGGGAACGTGCGAGTTTAGTTTGCGAGAAGCGTTAATTCCATCATGAGTGCATTCAGTCTTGATGAAGCGTCTGCAAACTGCAGCTCTGATGCAAGAAATGCCTTTGTGTAGAAGACAGGCCTGGAATTTGTCTCTTACTTCCCACAGAGCAGCAGTCGTAGAAAGATGTAGTGTTGCTGTCTTTTCAGAAGGCAAATTATAGTGCTCCACACTTACCCCTCCACATCTAGTTTCTCGTTTTTCTTTAGCATCTCTCTCTCTCTCTCTCTCTCTCTCTCTCTCTGTAATCAGCACTGCACGTCATTTATCTTCATCTGGTCACAGGCGTCTTCCTCTTAGCCTCTGAAATTAGTTGCCTCAACATCAGAGCTCTCCACTTAAAAACAACTACAACCTCAGATATATAAAGCTGAAAGTGGGTCACTGCTGACGTCGAGCAGAGGCAGTGAGCACAGCTTTTACTTTGACTTTTAATGTGATCTCAAATATTTGGACGGTGACACATCAGGTAAAGGGTAAATTGGACTTCCTGCCTTTGTTACTTCTGATGCTTTATTTATATAACATTTGTAATAATGAAAATGGTCCCAAAAGCAGCTTTACGGGGTGTCAAGACCAAATCCCCAGTGAGAAAGCACAAGGTGTTTGTGGTAATGAAAAATTCGCTGAAAGTAAGGCAGGAGATTGGCTCCAAGGTGAACTTGTCATTTTATGGTCACTCGGGAAGAATAACTTTCAAGAAAACAGTCAGTTACTGTAATAAATTCAAGCTAAATTTTTATATTTTCTGAGAAAATTCACTGTGACACTAGGGGTTTGCTGTGTGGTTGCCAAGGGGTTGCCGTGTGGTTGCTGAGCTGTTCTGGCTGGTTCCTAGAACATTTTGGATGGTTTGTAGGTGGTTGTATATACTGTAGGGCTGCACAATATATCTGCATTACCAAAATATCACAAATGTGCATACCGCAATATGCATATCATAGCAACGGTTTGCAATAAATGAATAGTTATGTGTAGTCGGTTTAGGCTGATGCAGATATCAGAGAAGCTGCTATTAAACTTGGAGTAATACTTTATATAATTATTAGAATTTTAATATAATTTACATTTTTACATTTACAAATTTTAATTTAAAACATATCACAAACGTATCGCATACTATATATCGCATTATTTAGCAAGTTATCGCATGTTGCATTCTTCAATTAGTTGCATACTGACGAAAGTATTTTGTATTCTCTAGATTCTCCAAAAAGATGTTCTGTTCTTTAGATGTTCTGTGCTTTCCTGTAGCTCAGTGGTTAGAGCATGGCGTTAACAACGCCAAGGTCATGGGTTCGATCCCAGGGATTGCCCATACTTAGAAACAATGTATAGTATAATGCAATGTAATTCGCTTTGAATAAAAGCGTCTGCCAAATGCATAAATGTAAATTGTCTAGATACCCAAGCATCTGTGATTTTCTAGATATCAGGTCCCTGATGTAAATCTGTGCAAGTTTTAAACCCATTTTGTCATCCACAAGACAAAAATCATACATGCGATCATCAAAAGTGTGACGTGTGATTGGAGGTGGTGTTTTTGTTTGTAGCACCAGTGGTTCAGAACAACCTTTAACACAAAGTATGAGCAGTATTAATAGTGATGCTTGGCTCAGCTACATCTGTATTACATAATCATTTTGTGGCCTGTCCAGCACGCCACATGAAGACGGCTCTTGATGTTTCAGAGTGAGCTTGAATAGAGAACGTCATTGTTTCTGGCCCACAGGAATGTGCCGCAGCAGCATTCCTCTCTGCAGCTGTGCAGCTTGCATCACTCTTTCACCCTGATTCTGTTCAGCGAGCCGCGCCGTGTCCTGTCAAACGTCAGAGGGATTCAGAGCTCATAGCGGCGCTGAAGCACAACAGAGGAGCCACGCAGAAGTTCTGCGAAAACATCTCGATGCTGTAGATGCTTTAACATTTGGAAGATTAGCATGAAAGCTCTATGCAAAAATGAGCAAAATGTTCAAATATTAGACATTCTGCTGTAATTATGTTAAATATTTAACAGCCATGTGTGTTTTTTCCATACTGTAAGTCTCTACAAAGCTTCCCCTCCTAGAGAGCGAGGACATGAGCGCTTCTTTTTTTATTCTGTCGCCAACTACTCTTTAAACCCCCCCCCCACCCGGCCGCTCTTCTAAGGCTGCTATTAGCTAATCCCCCTAAATCCTGTTTAATGGAACTCTGCCGTTAACAGCTATTTGGGACTAATTTACTGGCTCCCAGATCGCCTGGCACCTTCAAAGCAGCTCCAGCGGTACCCGCGCCGCGGTTCGAGTGCCCCCACAGCCCCTAGTGCTCGTTTCCCACATCAGCACACCACCCCCCTCCCCTCACTGTCCCTCTGTGGCCTTTTGCCTCTGTTGGACATGCTCTCTCTGTGCAAGGCTGTTTTTAAAAGCCTGACAGCCAGCCAAGGTCACAGCTCTGGAGTCGCTCCAGCAGTTTTTTTTATCATCCCAGTCATAGAGAGACTTTTCTCCTCTCATTTTTTCACCCTCAGGCAAATTTGCCCAAATTACCCTCCACCACAAGCAACTTGCTGAGTCAAATCCCACAGACTAAATGAGGAATTGGTGTCTACCTGTGCATGTTCCCACAATTCCTTGTGTGTTTCTGTTTTCACCACCCGGCTTATTTTATCATCGTTTTGCATTGAGCAGAATGGTTAGTACGTCTGAATTGAATAAATCCAGTCTAATATCCAGTCTCAGGAGTGGGTTGGTGCTGTTGTGTGTGAGTGTGTGTTTAGCTCTACTCTGTGGGAATAGTTGTTATGGCTGCCTTGTTTTCGTCGGCTTGTTCACTTGGCAACAATGTTTTTCTGTTCCTAATTAAAGAATGAGCGCAGTGCAAAAACACAGTGAACTTTGTCATCATCAATTATATCGTCTCTTAATGACTGTATTTTTATAGACGGTTCGTATTAGAAAATGCAAAAGATACTTTATTTGTTGCCATTAAAACATAAAATATAATGTGCAGCCATTTAATTAATTTTATGTATGGATGAGTGAAACAGGATGTTTCACTGTAAAACAGAATAAACAGAATATATAACACAAAATGTAACTTGCTTTTAGATGATTTGATTGGATTATGAAAAATTGCCACGGTGTGACAGGAAGTTAGAAATGAAGGACAGAGAAACATGGTGACATCAGCCAAAAAGGAAGAAGTTTGCTAACATCCGCCAAGGCGAAGCAAAAATGAACTTTTGATGAAAGATTATGAGGATAAAACAATTCAATGGAAGAACATACACTGATGAACTGCTCACAAAAAAAGACCAGTCAGATGTATTAGGAAAGAAAATAGGGTCATTTTGTTTGAACGTGAGAGCTGATGCTCATGTCAGATGTGAGCATTCTTCGTTTCATTTTCTATAACCAGCCTGTTATTGATTTCAGATAATGTGTGGATGAGTTGAGGCATTTGAATCTTGATCCTTCATCTGAAGACATTAATGACAGCAGACCACTGCTGTTTACGGTTCCTGTCCTTATGTGATTCAAACTGAATACAGGCAAAGAAATATCACATTATTAACAGAAATCTCTCTGACAGCGCAGCCCTCCAGAAGTGTGTGCTGTGTGCCTTTAGTTACAGAGTGAAGCTGATATTTCTTTTGCTTTTTCACTCAGATCTAGAGTTTTGCCATTGCAGTTGTGGGTTTTCTGGCCAGGGGCAAAAGCTGTGAGTGCTAGCAGCAGACAGCACACAGCTCTTTTGTAAACACTGCCAAAGTCTTGTCAAGGAGAGAGAGCACAACCCCATCACACACACACAAATGCATCATATCAAGAAGCTAGTTCAAAACAGACGCTTAAGATAAAAGCTGTTTATGATTCATTATATGGATGACATTTATATATTTGCATTTACAGCTACTTTTAGCTACACGTTTTATCAGCGTGTGTGTACATTACATTCATTTTGTGCAATAATTTTTTAAACATTACTACAAAAGTGTGTTATTTCTAAAATTTACCAAACTAAATTGCAAAAATGATCATTGTTTTTAACCAGTTTCTTAAACACTCCCCCAGTCTCATTAAACAGACAGATCCGCCCTCATGCGATTGGTTGAGCCAGTGTTGCTGTTTTAGGCCGTCAGAATTCAAAACAAGCTAAAACAAAGTAAATGCAGTTCATAATGAAATACTCAATGAACTGTCAATGCATGTTTAAATGAAGCATGTCAGCAGAAATGCCATCGATTGCTCTTAAATGCATCTGATTAGTTGTTTCAAGCCACTCAGTGTTTTTATTGAAGCACTTGTTAAGATCCATTAAGAATTTTGTGGTGAAGTTGGGAAAGGTTGAGAGTTGAGAGACAAAACAAAGACTTTCATTGTGTGTGTATGTAGCCTGTACAGAGTGGTGCTGATCCAGAACCCAAACATCCCCCAGAACACACACTGTCTTTTCCAGATGACCCACATTAAACTGTATTAACACGACTGGTACCATCTAACCAGAAAACAGCCAGTCCGGTTCAGTTGGTGTGTTCCTTCTGGCCTGATTTTGTTCTGCCACAGGGACGCATTTTACTGTTTAAAGAATTGAGGATTCACGAGTCATTAGGGGCATTTATCATAACTTGTGAAGTGTTTTAAAGCTCAGGATGACACTGGAGCACTTAAGTATGTTTAAGTAGGTAATCTCTCCTTGTCTAGAAGAAGACCACAAGAGCCCGAGGAATGACGCCCTCTTTCCCAAGATGCCACTCCTGGGCAATTAAGTAATGGTCATCACAGAGTCTCTCCGTCCCTTAAGACTGCTGAGTGCTGAGCATCACAATCAAATCATGAGTGATGTCACTGAACCATCTAATGACACTATAAATACTTCCATCAGGAAGTGAATGAATACACACGTGTGATCATATGTGCTGTGTCAGCGATTCTTTCAGTCTGATAGCTCTCTGTAATGGGTGGATGTTTTTAGTATGCAGTGTAAAGGGAGACAACTGTGACATTGTAGTTTGTCAAGCTGTAAACTAAGAATTAAAAATAGTTATAGTTTCTATACTTTATATATATATATATATATATATATGTATGTGTGTGTGCGCACGTGTGTGACAATTCAATTAATACAATTATTAAAGTAATTTTTTTGGTAATTTTTCATGATATACTGCTGCTTGATAAAAATAACTTGCTCCTAGAAAGGTAAAGTTTTGAAAACAGCTCAGAAATATAACAGTACTTCCTGAAAGTTGTACTGATGGAACAATTGCCTTAAACTTTTAACTATCATTTTTTTCATCTTTGTAACTCAGTTATTTATAAGATATTTAAAATTTTCCAGGAACAGACAAGGAAGCAATGTGAAAAAAGAACAATGAAAGATTTATTTTTTTTACCATAATACTTTATTTTGTTAGCTAACTCTAAACCGCTCCTAAAACTACCAGACGTGTTTATTCATTCCAGTGAGCACATTAGTTAGCTATTACAAGCTGTAACTGTATCAGATACGTACACAATTAATCATTCATAAATGATTGGTTTATTTATAATTTTAAGTTATAACTTGTAGACGTAGAAACGTAAAATGTCAGCAATTAACACCTCAGTTGAGCATTTTCCTCTTTCTCAGGCTGGAGCTGCAGTGTAAAATGCGTGTCTGGCAGCACTCCAGCGTTCTCACGCCTCAGTCGAGCAATGCAGCACACACAACAGCTCTTTGTGTTCGCCTCAGATGGATTTTCCCTCACGCTGACCCAACTACCTCGTCTGTGAGGTTCACCCACTCTTCTTTCTCGAGAGCCCCTGTCAGACCTCTCGCTCTAAAAACACCACAGCAGAGCCACACTGACCCACATTCACCATCCAAACACTGTCTCTAGGGTCACGCCTGTGTCACCTATACAGTGAGTGCATGAAGCAGTGCATCATGGGAAAAGGAAGGCACTCTGATGGATTTCTGACAGAAACCAAATCATTTATTAATTAATTGGAGTCTGCAAAGATCTATAAAGCGACAGCATGCTTGAAACATCACCCATGTGAGAGCTGATATTAATTCTTTGTGTTTTTGGAGCTTTGGTTTGCTGACTTTATATATATTTTTTTCTGCCTTAAACGTTTTTGGTTGAGCACCCATTTTGAGGACTGTGTATGTGTACGTTTTTGTTTTGTTTTAAAGACCCTATAAAATCCAAGTTTTATGGCTTATAATCCATGTCTGTTAGCTTAGAGGTCATCTGTATGCTAGTGTACTCTTTAAAGTTAGCAAAATAAATATTTAGCAGATATGCACGTTTAAAATTCACAGACTTTCTCTTTGGGTCATTGGGTCTTCATTTATTTGTGTTTTTGAGAACTTTTACAACTGTTCCACTTTTTCATTAGCAGGTTTGTGCTTTACATAGTGATTCTTTGTAGAAAATGTCATCATTATAAATCTTTAACAACAACCTCATAGTTGATGCAGCTTTTATTGCCGACATTAGTGCCCGGGCTGAAGCAGGTCAGAGGTCAGTTTTGCTGTTGGACCGAAAGATGTATCCAGATTCGCTTTTGTGTATGAGGTCATGTGTTAACTGCCCAGCGCGCAATTCCATCACCGCCATAATAGCTTTGAACGCGCCACGCCGGTTGTGCTTCATTTAACATTATTTGTTTATTGACTGTTTATGTGGTTGAAAGCCATAACAGATGCATTTGCATTTTAGAAGAGCTGCGGTTTTATTAATGTCGCAATTACACGTGAAACGAATGGAGAATGCTAATAGATTTATTTCTCTACTTTGGCTTCTTGGGATTAACACAGCCTTTAATTGTATCAGGGTGCAGCGAGAACCTCATACACGCAGTCGGATTTATTGACCTCGCGTCCACACGCTTGAAAATGATGGTGTTGGCTCTTAAAGTATTTGAATAAAGGGGTGTGATGGTAAATGCAGAGAGATGTACTAGAGTAAAGAACTAAATGTTAAGAAGTAAGGTGCTTATCATGCAAATAATCACCTGTGGGGGGGGGGGCATTCTGCATGTTTCTCTTCTGAAAAACACTGTGTGGCTAATGATGTGCTGCACAGCCTTAAAGAACACAGTTATTATAAAAGAGACTCTTGTTGTGAGGAAAGTGGGCTAGCACTGGGCACAGAATTCCAGCGAGAGGAATACTGTATGTTTGTGTCCATCCTAAATCAAGGAGCTGTTTGCAAACATTACTTTATGTCGTTCTGTACGAGGAATGAATGTCAACAACACATGAAGGGAGGAAATTTGAATAGATTCTAAATGGAGCATCTCACCATTTCTGCAATCACGCTTTGCCAGGTTTCATAAATATTGACTAACATCAAATGCAGAGCTGGCCTGCATCTCAAACTCTTGAAATTCATGATAAATACACTGGGTCTGTGTACTCCTGTTCATTCTGCCAAAGATTGACTACCTGAACAAGCACTTACACTCTAATTTTGTGTTCACACACCACATACTGCTTCTTATGCTGCAGTTTGCTTGTGTACTGCTGAGTACTCAATATATTACATTTGCATTAATGCATTTGGCAAAAGTTTCTCACAGTGCATTCAAGCTATACATTTAATCAGTACGTTCATGTGTGATATTGCTATTATGCAAGAATTCTAGAAACATGAAGCATATTCTATAATTATTGGGTAACTGATATTTCAGACACAGCATTGTAAGTATTGTAAGTTTTGTTTATTTTTGCTCCACTACAAATATATTTTGGTTATAGTGTTGCAAACCGGTTGGAACAGAGCCAAGCTGAGAGATGATAACAGTAACATTCCAGAAGTGTACATATTTAATTATTTTATTTCACAATTAAATCAGTGTACTGCAAATAACTGTATATAACACAAATAACCTTTGAATATTGCAAATTGTTTAATCTCAACCAGTTTAGGTTTTATTTATCTAATCTTCTATTCCATTGTCAGTTTTTAAAAACAAATGTTTTTTGTCTTTCTTTCAGACTAACAAAGGAGATGCGCTGGCCAACCGGGTTCAAAACACACTGGGAAATTATGACGAGATGAAGGAGCTCCTGACCAGCCATTCCAACCAGAGTCACCTTGTGGGCATTCCTAAAAACTCAGTTCCCCAGACACCAGTGGAGAAACCCGAGCAGCCAGGCTTCTTTCCTGAGGCTCAGCGGAGTCGAGCCGCCCCGTCCCAACCAGGAAGCCACGGCACTACCATGCCTCCGCCCCCGACCAACAGCATGTCGGCAACAAGCGTCGTCCATGGGCATCAGGGCAACAAGAAGTCCCGTTCTTCAGACTGGTCCAGAGGGGGTCATGGTTCAAACGGCGCCCAGACTTCTCAAGCAGTCGGGCGGGGAAAGCACTCCAGTCATGAACAGACGTCAAGCAGACACGATCAGGACCAAGAGGACACCAGTCCAAATCCCAGTGGACCTACAACTTCGTCACACTCCAGCAGGAAGCAAGCGCCATCCAGCAAAGGAGCAGCCACGGTCGAGCTTGGCCTCGGAAAGTCTCCGGCTGAGCAGGACTCATGCTCCCATGGCTCCAGTTCTCCATTGGCCTCTACGTCTCTGCTTCCTAGTGGCCTCTCGACGCCAACCTTCCCCCAGGGCCTCCATTGCAAGCCAAGCAGCGCTGTGCAACAAAAACCCACTGCCTATGTGAGGCCCATGGACGGCCAAGACCAGGTCCCCAACGACTCCCCAGAGCTGAAACCCCCAGTGGAGGTGGTGGACGGGTACAACGGCGTACCGTTTGGAGGTCTTCTGGACAGCAAAAGCAGCACAGCTGGGACCAAGGGCAAACTTCCTAAACTGACACTGCCACAATCTGGGGAGGTGAGTGTGACCCTTTTTTTCCCGTCTTAGTCGAACTGCAAGATTCCTGCAGATGTTGTTACAATTTGCTCTCGTTTGGATGCAACAGTCGCTGGACAGGAATGGTTGGCAAATAGGACTGGCTCTGTTGACTTTCCTCTGGCAAAGTCTGTTTTGCATTGAAATCTGGCAGAAAGAGAGGCTGACATAATGGAGCAGTTCATTAATAATCAGCAGAGCAACCTGAGGCTGTCTTGTGAATGTATCTCCTCTGTGAGGAGATCTTGTCATTGACAGGTTTAAAGATCAGGGAACTTCTTACCTCTGCCATGTGCCAATTTCAGGCGGCGTGAGCAAGTTGATATGGCCTCTTAAACTTTAGAATTAATCATGAAAACTGATCAGAGCATCTGTATTATTAAAAAAGTAGAAGAAATGGTGGCCAATTTATGGTTATATATGCCTAAATCTGCCATCCAATGATTAAAAATATAGATTTGTATGAATCATTATAGTTGTTTTGTAGTAAGATAATGCACCTCTTCGTTGAGCAAGTAGGTGTTTCTCCAAACATCCTGTAGGTGCTACTGCAACATGATCGTATCTGTCTTGACTGGTGATGTCTTCCATTGAGGTATATGATCTTTCCTCTGTATATCAGGCTGTGATAATTAAAGCAGTCAAATGGCTTTACAGTGAGACAGAAGCTATTAATGCTGCTGTAGAGCTAAATAACAGAACGTTTCAGGGTTTACTGTATTTTGGCCTCAGGCTTTTTTGGATGAACAAGGGAAAAACATTGGAGTTTATTTTAAAACTCTATTAACAAGATAAAAAATGTCCAAAGAAATGACTGCCATAGCTTCCATTATAACTTCTGCAAGACTTGTTTCATTCAGTAGCTCTTCATATTCTAAATGTTAAACAGTGTTCTGTGAGGCTGCAGTGATGGCAGGAGAAGTTTCTCTGTTTCTCTGTCTCTCTGTTTCTCTGTCTCTCTGTTTCTCTGTGTCTCTGTATCTCTGTTTCTCTGTCTCTCTGTTTCTCTGTGTCTCTGTTTCTCTCTTTCTCTGTTTCTCTGTCTCTCTGTTTCTCTGTTTCTCTGTCTCTCTGTTTCTCTGTTTCTCTGTCTCTCTGTTTCTCTGTCTCTCTG
>JAZGTI010002041.1:0-39023 GCA_036877585.1 Botia kubotai
CTCAATAAAATACATTTAGGTTTGTGGTTGTAAGGTGACAAAATGTGAAAAAGTACAAGGGGTAGGAATACTTTTGCAAGGCAGTGTATTTGTGGAAATTTAATGTCATTATTCTAATTACATTTTTAAAAATGCTGTAAACATATGTAAATCACATATTGTCAAGAACAAAGGCTGGAATTTAAGTAACGAGCATAACAACACAAACCAGTGTTGCATTTCATAAAATAGGGGATGTTTATAATTGTTTACAGAGGAAATGTCTATGTTCCTTGTGGCTTACAAACACATTACCTGATAAGACCTTATTACCTTGAAAATCCAGTAGCACTGAACGGGCATTTTCCAACACCACATCTGTAGGAAAGCCCTTCAGTTCCCTCACCGCAGTACCTCGCCCTTTAGGCTTGTAAATCTGGAGAGGAAAAGAAGGCCGTTTTGAACATGAACACATAGGAGTGGTTTAAATCAGAACTAGGCTAATTATATTTAAATTAATCCAAACTAAATGTTGTATGAGACATTTCTTAACTGTAATTAATTAGTTCTAGACTAAGGAGTCTTAGACTAAAGTAAATGAAGACTAGCCAGCTATAAATTTTTTCTAGCATACATTAAGGCCTGCTCCTAGTTTAATCTCAGGCCTGTTTGTGATACTGGGCCTATATTTATATATCTAGGTGAAATTATCTTTTTTTCACAAACCTGTTTAGTCTCTGTAACCGGGACCCATTTGAATATCCGCAGGGATGTGTCTCCCACTGTAACCCACTTCTTTTCCCTTAGAGGAGAAAACATGTCCAGGACCCTTTTTTTGCATTGTGACAGTTTTTCCATGACAACTGAGCACATTTCTATTCCACATTCTCATTATCACAATGGTTATTAAACATTATCTTATTATATTCACATTTTAAACAAAATTAAACATTTAAAGTAGCATAAGGCATTTTAAGGCAGAATATACTACTATGTGTGTATACAGAAAATACTATACATACTATACATTTTTAAATAATTAGTTTGTATCTTGTTACGTGTGTGTGTAAAAAAAACCACAATAATAATAATTATTTGAAAAATGTATAGTATATAAAGATCGATGTAACACAAAATCTTAAATTCCAAAAGGTTGTATAATCCATGATATAATCCCAGTTAATATATTCAAGCCACGACCACATGGATTATACGATAAAGCTCATTGGTTGGTTGGTTGGTTTGTCTGTCACGTAATGCAATGACGTAATTCTCCTCGCCACACTGAAGTTTATTTTTGTAACGCTAAAGAAAAGAAACTTTCCACTTTAAACAGGCAACTTACCAGCGACGGACCCTCTCAATTGCCGCCATCACTTTTTTAATATCATCTTTTGCTCGGCTGCGTGTCTCCGCTCGCACGGATCGCCCCGACATTTTAATAGGTTTTGTCAAAGATCTGTCTTTTTCTTGCCTTCCTCTGTCTGCAACTTGATCTCGCCCCGCGTTCGTCTTGGTCTCGCGAGACCTCCCAGCGCGCCACTAGCGCAACCTCTGCATTCTTCCATTTCCAATCATTCATTGATTTATTTATTGCTGTTATAAAACGTTTAAGTTAAAAATTTTTTTTAACTAATAACATGCACATATGTGTACAGCTTTAAAAGAGGCTGTTACATTTGCGTAATGTCACCACGAACCACCAGATGGCAGTTTGCATAGTGCCTTATGCAGATGCATGCTCTATATTTTCCTCATTATTAACAAACACAATTTTTATTTATATTTATATATTTTTTCATTTATAGTATCTGCTCATTATATCGTTATTTAAACAACTCGTTTGACACTACGTAATTTTTTTTATCATATCCTCATTTTCTGTCCTGTTATTCTCTTGTAATATCTAGAAAAATTGTGATATTTTGTGGCATTACTTACAATACATCTTACTCAAAAACGTTTCCTGCTATTTGACACAGCTACAGAAGCCAGTAAAATATACAGTTATTAAGCATTGTTTAAAAAATCAACTTGACATTTAACATTGTGTAATAGTTATAATCAATAACAGCATATTTCTTTTACAGAAACATTTAATGAAAATTTCAAAGATTTACAGAGTTCAAAAGGTGTTCCATAATAGGAATGACCCAAAAATTATCTGATTCAGTAATTCATCTAAATCAAGCAATTCAATTTTGAATGTTTGTGAAATATAAACTGGAAATATCAATGGAAATAACCTGTATATATAAAACCACACAAAAGATCCTCAAAACTCTCTTTTAATTTGATGATAGCAAGTCCTTCCCAGTCTCGCTGAGGTTCTGAGAAAAGCAAAGCAATACAGTTTTTTTTTCACATTAGAGCCCAGGTGCACTAAAGCCAAAATATTACAACGCTACAACTGGACATGCAACTTCTTCCATGGACATGCACAGTGCAATGAAATGAGAATGGAAATTCAGTGGATTGCAGCTGTTAAGCTGTACTGAAAATACATTTTATGGACCAGTTTGTATTAAATGAAAAAGACAAATATCAAAATATTATATGACAGTCAATATATTCTTGACTGTTATATGAACATACCTGGATACACCAAGAAATCTCCTCTGAACCTTCAAACAGAGGCAAGATAAAAGCCTTTATTTCCCAGATCCCTGTATACATGAAATCTGGTTTTCAAGCATTTGTCTCTAGGCATTGGCCAATCAGTGGAAAGGAAACTGCATTCCTCTGGGCAGTGGTTGAAGTCTGTCTACAGTGTTAGTATTAAAAAAACAACGCAATAGATATGCCATTCAAAAAATGAATTTTGAGGAAAAAATATATTTAGCATCCAAATACTTTTTAGGGCCACCCTAGTCTTACCTGTTTATGATTTTATATGAATGATTTTGACAAATAAGTAAACAAAACAATTGCTTAACTTGATAGATAAAATTGCAGATGCAAATATTAACTCATTGGAAAACAGTCATGGGGTCACTTGTGGCTTTGCTCACCATTCTCTTTCTTCTGCGTGATTATCCTCAGCACTGTCTTCTCCAGGGCGAGAGCACTGCTTCTTATTACTGCTCTCCTGCCCTACCTTATACCATCTCATAGCCTGTGAATGCATCTCCTCTTCCCCACATTCCTGCTGAAGACAGACAATAATAAATCACACATGATGTCACTCACATAATACCACTACATAAAACCGTATTTTAAGGTATGCATGATTCCAAGTATTAAAAACTACTACAGTGGTACCACTCTAGTAGTTTACATAATACTTGGTATTGCAATTTGATTGACAGAGAGACAGACTGACAGAGTAAACGTACACAGAGACATACAGATAAATACAGTGTGAGACCGCGTCTACTGGGACACTGCAGACAGAGACCTGCATTTACTGCAGTAATATTAGTTAGCACTTTTAGTAACACATAAATGTAAAAATTTTCTCATAGCATTAAATGTTTTGTACATGGCGGGGCTTAGTTGCCAGAAAGTTGTCTGTAATTGGTTAAATATGATGGAAAAGTAAAGGGGTGAAATTTGTGTGTGCTATGTGGTAGGAAATTTCATGCACAAGGAAATTATGATTTGAACATCACAATCAGATGTTTAGTAAATTGTGTAAAACCTCCAGTGTTTCTTTAAACATACTGCCAAAACCATGATATAAAATGGATTTGTTAAAATAAATATCCATTTAATTAATTTATATAATGATTTTTACCACTTACAGCGTGTAAAACCTTTTAATAAGTTATTAATAAATTAAACTTATAGATATTGTGTTTAAATGTTACCATACATGTACCACAATTAAAATTATTATTATATTCAAGTTGTATTTCAAGAACAATATTTCTTGATGAAGACCACTACACTACACTACAACATTTTTCCAACACCTAATTGTTTCTTAATACAGCACAATTTCTTTACACATCCATTGATCCAACTTTATTTCAAAACAGAGTATAAACCAATATTTAAAATGAATTAAAATATGAAAATACACCTTTGATGATATGTACATATTTATGTATTGGGTAAATGTGCATACATTTTAACGAATACCTTTGCCATGAAATACTTACATTTACATTGCAGAAATACCTTATCATAAGCATCACAGCGTGAAATGACAAAAATCAACAACTCTACATAACCATATGCTGAAAGATAAGGTAAAATGTAAGATAGGAATCTCTGATAGGATTGTATTGAACACTGATTTGCCCCACTTAATTACAAAAATCGTTATTGATCAATGCCTACATAATAAAACACTAATGAAAATTTCCATTTTCCTTCATAATTATTAACTACAGATTGCTAAGCTGCTGTGGGAACACCAATGGAAGGGGCCTGGACATCCAGTCCGCACTTGCAGACACACTGCTATCAGTGCAAACCTTCATTAATGCCACCTCACAGAGCAAGACCTCACATCACATACCTGGACAGGAAGTGGCAAATAGAAAGTGTGACGCAACATGTGCCAAAACAGCCGGAAAGCTGTGGATTTTAATGTGTTCCTTAATCACACATAACAATACTCTGTGAATTTATTGTGCGACTACCCACGAGTCTCAGCCAGCCTGTTCGGATTCTGCAACATTAAGCACGTCTGTAAGGGATAAGGTCCATGTGTGCACTCAGCTTCATCTCATTCGCCAGGATCTACACCAGCTGCTGCATGGAGGGCATGTGACCCGACTGCAGTTTTGACCATACATCTGAGCACATCTGAGAGCACAAAAGCAAACATCACAAGATCAGTTAAGCAGGTGGCTGAAATCCTCTAGTTAGCCTCTAGTTATTCTGGTCTTAAAATGATCAAGCAGAAATATGATTAAAAATGACCATTGTTAACAGTATGTAATTTCAGTTATTGGAACACTGTACAACATTCAACAGTTTGTATTACCATTAATAATTAATACCATTAAGTGTGATTTCGAAGGTGCCCGTGGACATACACTGGTTTTCAATCATGTTGCTGAGGAAGAACACCATCATGCAGGCATATATCTAAGGAAACAACAGATTTACAGAAAGTTTTTAAGTCATACATTACTCAAACCTAAACAATGACATCTGAGATTATACGATCAGAAATTCATATTTTGCCTACAGACTTAAATTAGTGGCACAGTTTTAATGAGAAAGCAATATCAATTATCAATTTGTTACTCCCAATAAAAATGCATGCTATGTGGCATTATTGTAAAAGCACTGAGCAGTGGTTTTTAAACAAAAGAAGCACATTTCTAATCTTATTTTCTTGTGCCCAAAGCCAGATTCCTGGAGCCTCCACATTAATACCACATTGTGGTGATAATTAGACCTATCACCACAAGTTTGAAGACAGAGAGGAAGGAAGCTATGTGCCTGAAAGTTAAAAGTCACAGAATACATTGCAATTGTTTTAGACAAGATTACTCACCTGTATATTGGCTGAGGCAGGTAGTTTTCTCCCTCAGTGCGGATGTCTGGGTACCTTTGGGTGAGAACCTGAGTATACTCTTCAAACACCCGTCTGTATCCTCAGGATACACTGCAGTGAAAGAGGCACTGAATTTATACCGACCCAGCATAGAAAAATGTTAATAGTTAATTTATGACAAAATCTATTCAAAGACTATTACTAAATGACAAGCATTTAAACATATTTGAACAACCTAAAAACGGCTTTGATTGTATGCAAACATTCGTTAACTATTTCTTCATTTGATAAAGTGTATAATTTGCAATTAAGGAGTAATAACTACAAGAAAATATTTTATACAAGAGATTTTTGTCCTGCAAGACCATGTGCTGGCTGCCTTACAGTGACAAGTTAAACTTGACGAGTTAAATCATTTTAATTTTTAATAAAAAATTTGACATTTTGCCTTGGTAATAAACTGGAAGAGTTCACAGTTTTCAACTAATATTTAGGCCTATATTTTACTTTATTTCAGTTAACAGAAAGGTTTATAATACTTTTAGTAAACGGTAATAACCTTGGGAAATGACAGATCTGTATCTGTTTAAATCAAAAGTATTTACAGTAATTATCAAAAAATTCACTTAGGTTCATTTTACTGCAATATGGGTTTTTAAAGGTATTTTTGTTAACATCATGACACTTAAATATAAACATCATAAAGATTCAGTAATATGGTATAATCATATACTATCTTATACCATTAATAAACATTGTACTTTTAAAGGAAGTTTTCATTTCACACCCAATAAAGTTTAGGCCAAAAACAAGCACGTATCTAAAAACACCAACACATTTACGGATTGAAGGTATAACAGTAGAGAAAAAATCGTTTGTCAACAAATCGTGACAGCCAACAGCACCCAAGTTGACAAGAAACGGAAAAGCATCCAGTTTGCTTACCAGATCTGAAACTTCAGAAGCGGCATTCCGGCGTACTGCATTTTAATCTTTTTAACGCTGTCATTGTCGACTGTGGCATAATACACAGACAGCACAGAGCATAAGTGATAAACACCGCTTGACCTGACTTCAACTCTCCCCGACGCCCACACCGCCCAAAACGCGCCGATCTCGCCGCCGGCTCACATTGAAAATAAATGACTTCCGGCCACTTTGACGCTCTCGCTTCAAATGCTCTCGCTCTCGGCGCAACCCACCCGGAACTCCCGCGCACAGATGGATGTCAAAATAAAAGTCCTCCATGTAACTACAAACACTTCAGACTGTAATTACGTCTACTTATGATTTAATGCTCATGTGGTTTCTTTCGTTAGTACATAATTAAACGATACGCCAATTAAAGATTATACCATTTACACAAATTCTTTCTGCTCGTTTCATTGCGTCAATGTATTATTTATCTGGATTTGCTAGTGATAAAAACACCTCTGGATATCTTCAATGGCAGCACTTGTCCCTAGAATAATGAAGGACATTTTAAGACAATAGGTAACAGAACTGATTAAAAACACACAAACAACAGATCTGGTTCGTAAATTCCTTTTTAGATTTTACCATTCAATGAACTAACAGTAGGAATAAGTCACCTGTAGAGTAAAAAAAAAAAATCAAATGTGAAGACATGCTGACTAAAACAGTGAAACAGAGACAACATGATAAGAGCCTGCATCCAACTGTAAAAAAAAGCTGAAAATATGATTTTCAGGGGAACCAATTTTCTTTCACTAGTATAGAATCTTAATTATTCCTATAAAGGTGCAAAGGTCGTTCTTGAAAACATTCTTGTCATTCCTGAAACATTTCATGGAACATGTCATTTTCCCACCTTTTGAAAAAGGTTGCTTTTATAAATCAAAGCATTTCCCATATTACAACATTTAACCCATCTTTACACTGTAAATATGTATTAACCTTAACATTTAAAACTAAAATGGCAAAATAACACAAAGGAAATCAAAATAAGTAAAACGAGCGCTTTCATCAGACGAATTTGCAGTCTCACAGAAATTACCAAATGGGGGAGACAAATTTAGCGTCTGTGACGACTGTGGCTTGAATGGCTGCTGCTGTGGTGTTTGTTTTTGTGAGAGCGTTCGTACGACCGTGATCGCTCTCGCCGATCGCGGTGGTGGCCACTGTGTTCATGCTTGTGCTTCTTGGCCAGCTCGAAGGAACCTCGGTCTCGCTCCCTCTCACGCTCTCGATTCCGCTCGCGGGTCTTACTGGCAGAACGAGAGCGGCTACGCGAGCGCTTCCTCTTGTGGCCGTGCCGGCTGTGCGGGTGCAGATCATCCAAGCGCTGCTTTGATTTCAAGTGTGACAGGAGTGGAGACGGAGGGCCATGATTGGCATGTCGCCGGGGGGAAGGGCTGCGACTGTGAGAGCGGCTCTGGGAACGAGAGCTGTATGTGCCTGAATGACTGCGTCTGTTATTATAACTGGAAGAAGAGATGGGAATTTAGTATAGGTCCTAACGTTAGGTACACAACCAATTACAAAGAACCTAAGCAGTGCAATGCAGGGGATACTTACTGTCGTCTGGGAGAGTGCGATCTGGACCTGGATCTTGTTCTGGAATGAGAACGACTTGCACTCCTGCTGTTCCGTCCTAATTTACTTTCCTTCCTGAGTCTAAGAAAGGGACGTAAGACGCTGCTCAATTTGCGAGTGCTTTTAATTAAAAAGAAAAAAAAACTGTTTTGGGAGTGTCTTACCCGTTATGTGGGCTCTTGGAGCCCTGAGGCCGATCTTCTGGTTCTTTCTTCATGGCCTTAAGGGTTTGAGGGTTTGGAGATTTCTCATCTGCTTTCATTACATTAGGTGAACCTGACAGGAAGAATCAAACTTCTATTATATGTTGGTTTTTACAGACCCAGACGAGTGAAGCTTAACCAAAAAACAAGGCATTTGTAGGTAAAAATGCTGTAGTGCTACGAAGCTGAAACCTTACATGGTTTGGACCCAGGAGAGAATCCACCCAGTGTGGAGAGAGCAGGAGTGCCATCAGGATTCATCCCCTTGGCCTTCAGCTTGGCTTCCTGCAGTGCCACCTTTCGCTTGTCCACCTCTTTTTCCAGCATTTCATAATTTGGCTAAAAATAGGAAAAGAAAAACATATCAGTTAAATAAAAGGCTGATATGCACCAAGAAGTTAGTGTTTTTTTCCTTTAGTGTATCACTGATCCCACAAGTTTCATCATCTATCAGGTGACATATGATCTCTTAGAAAAACGAATAGCGTACCGTTTAATTCATGTCCACGTCATGTCCATCAAACAAATGCATTTACATGTTAAAGTTTAATACATAGGCAACAATAAGCAATAGTAAGTTTGAGCAACAGAAACAGTGATGCTTGCCTTGGTAAATATCACTAATTAAATCAAAAAGCATTGATGCGAAATGCATCTCACCTTCTTTCTGGTGTAGAGTTTTAGAGTGGTTGTACAGATATCTTTGATCTCCTCCTCTGTAGCACCAAACACCAGATACCAGTGCGGCCGAGCAGGTAACGGTATCTGCAAGAAACAGAAGAATTATGGGAAAATATAGTTAGAACGTCGCTGCTTACAAAAAAGTGGGGGCGATCAATGACATAGAATGAACACATACCTGCAGCACTCGTGCGGCAAGGTAAATGCAGGCACAGGCAATGGTCTCGGCCTGAAATCTCACAAACACGTTAGTACGGAGGCTGTCATTCATGTAGTTCCTGCAACACAAGAGTTGAACCACAACGTTGCAATTTCCCTGTGTTGGTTGATCTTGATCTAGAACTTCTCTTTAATGGTCTTTTACATGATGCTGAAAGACCAAACAAATACATGGAGTCTTATTAAACTCTTATTAAACTAGTCTCATTTAACTTTGTCCTTTTCCTCTGACTCGTGTTCCTCTCTCATTCTATACCAGCATGGTATGCGATGTAGACAGGCACATGTACACATTCAGTGCACACCTGTGTACATAGATAAGCTTGTGCGGTTAAGGAAGGGGAGGTTTGATAAAACAAAACAGAATTCTCATTTGCATGCAAAAACATGGCCATTTACTATAACAAAAAGACCATAATCTAAAATCCATCATCTTGAAATCATCTTAACTTTTCACCAAAAAGGATGAGAGCTTAATGGAGACAAAACAGGACTTTGAAGGCAGTGGGGATATAACACGGATGACTGCATGCAACTCATAACACAGAAAGGCATGCGTGGCGCATGGTGCCCAGTCAAAGCAGGAACAAGAGGCCATTTGAAGAGCAGCTGCCCTTGGAATATACAAATATGCATTTCCTGCAGTATTAGACTAGATGGCTTGTCGAGAGTCTAGACTTGCGGACAGAAAAAAATCTATTTTTGTGACTGCCAGGTATGGGATGCAAAAATCTCTCTGAAAAAAGCAGACAGGCGGATACAGTGTGGACCCAAACTTCTGCTTGTCATCATCACAAATAAAGCAATCAGGCAAAAACTATATTGACGTGTGATATGCTTGGAATACAAACACCCCAGAATAGTGTATACTGCAGGCCTTAAAGACACCATGAAATGCCCTGATAAGCAATTTTCTTTCCTGTGTCGATTTATTTAACATAAAGCCTAACTTCAACCCTAACTCATGCAGGGGTAGCCTTTAACCTCCGTTTACTAGCCTACTACTTACTGAAAACTATAATTATTACCTGTATATTACTTGCATTCTTATTCTAGAGTGCCTTTAATAGGACAATTTTTATATGCCCCTACATCCAAGATAAGCGATTTTTTGTTTATCTTCCAGGATAAAAGTTAAGGATTTTGTTAACATTCACAAGCACACTAGCAGGCATATACAAAGAACGACAAAATTTCCTTTTTTAATGTCAAGTTGTAGACTCAGCAAGGTAGAGTCCCTGTAAAAAAAATAACTCTTAAACAAAATTAAACTTAAAATCTGTATCATCATACACACCAGAAAAATAAACCGGCATCTAATAAAATCTAGTTATAAGATCTAGTGTTAAAGATGATTCAATAAAGTGCAGTTTTTCAGGCCTTTAAACTACCTTAAAAATGTGAAACCAAAAAGTAGAAAGACAGAAAACTTAAGACGAAGCCAAACCAAAAATACAAATCCTTTCGGACAACCCCAGAAAAACAAGATGCTGTTGGCAGCTGGGAAAAGCCCCCTTCAGTGATTCTCGGGCAGAGAGCTCTCACTGGATTGGCTGTCTCGAGAAGGGCAGCCAATGGGGGGAGATTCCTGCAGTCATGTGGTTGGAGGAGCAGAGTTCAGAGGTTCTTTATGACACTTACCATCATGGACTACCCTTTAATCAAAGAGTAGAGAGAAAGGACAGAGTTAAGCTAAGCTCTCAGTTTTTCTTAAGAAATTACAGCCATGAACAAGTGATTTAAAACTGAGGACACACAAAACACACGAGCCAAGAATAAATCCATCCATCAGATGAAGAACAGAAGCAGAGGGATCATTACTGAGCTGATTACACTGTAGTGTCTAGACTCCAAATAGAAGATGCCTATTTACTCACCAGGCAGTCTGGACCAACATTTGGTTCTTCTCACATTCAAGGACTTGGAGGTACATGACTATAATCTAGAAAACAAACAGAACTGCATGTTAGGCAGCCCATTTTTTTTGCCAGAACTACAGTACAAATAACCATTAAAAGCATCAAATGAGAGCCTGGACGTACCTTATGAGGGTGTTTGACATGCACGCAGAAGCCGAGCTCCTTCAGCACACGCCGTTCGGCTTTGATCACCTGGTTTTTGGTGTTTATGTAGTTCTGATCAAGTATCAATGGGCTTGGACTCCTGGTTCATGAAGGAACAAAAATAAATTGTTTCCCCGACCCAAATACTACTCAAGACAATGAAAGTGCCTTGTGTTTGCTTCATTTTCAATTCAAAAATCATTCTTTTTTTCCCTTTCAACCAACTAAAGGCAACAGGTCCAGTGTATTTTGACTCCTGTAGCTTCAGTGTAAGACTTTCAGTACTGCCACAAGTGACTGTTCGAAAAAAGAAATACTTCACCTCTCACCACATCATAGCTTCAACAGAAAAGAAAAATGTATTGCTATAAACACACCATATACAACATCAAAACCACCAACTAAGACAATACTGAAGATGAACTGCACCAAAACACACAATATAAAACAACAAATGCTGACTATCTGTCTCTGTATAATTCTGCCTGAACCATAGAAGACTTGAGCCCTTCTTCCTGACACTATTTACAGATAGTCACCTTCTGGCTATAATTACCACAAAGAACAAACAGGTTTTGAGATGTGCTCCAAGGTGGCTATGTAAATAACATCTGAATCCACCTTTATCATCACATGAACAGAGAAACTGCAATCCAAACTAGAATATCAGGAAAATATTGATCAGCCAAAAACGTATCAACGTGAACTTTCAACTTACAATCCTTCTGCAACTAAAAATACTGCCTGCTCATAGGGTAAGGAGAAAATACTGTTTACATTTTTACCAACAATTGCTCTTTAAACATCTGGTTTTTAAATTACAGAACATATTAAAAATTTGTCTACTTAACCAAAATATGATGATCAAAATATATTTAAAAATTGTGCATACCAGATTTTCCTTTACCAAATATAACAATCATCTGATTGATTTCATTTACATTGCAACGCTCACAAAAGCAGGAATATATTGTAAAACAATAAAACAACATTAAGTTTCATGAAAATATCATCAGAGTAAAATCTAGACTAAACAACTAACTTTCTGAGGCTGAATATAAACAACAGCAAATATGACCTAACACCACAACTCTAACATACAAATATCGATGACATTTCACAACTTATTACATTCAAAACAGCTAGCTCTATATATCTTTATACTTCTTGTGAAGATAATAAAAGAATTTAAAGTCAAGGCTTTAACTAATTTAGCTTAGGGAGTGCCATAAAACAGCACACTCAATGTATAACCTTACCACCCTTTCATGTAAACATTCTAGAGATGTTGGTCTTGGGTATGCAGCATGTGATATTTCTGTAGCAGCCATGACATGTGGGGTGAGGTGTCTTTCTTGATAAAGTAAAATTTGGATCATCACCTGTTCTGGCAGCGACAATAATCTTAAACTGAGATACAGGAGTCACCCAGACGCTTCGGACCGGCGGCCAACCAGTCGATCCCCGATTTCCCAGTGACCGCTTTCAGACCACTGGCTTCTCCCGGGGGAGGAGGGGAAGCGACACCTCGCTCACTGTTGCCATGCCGACTGCTTCATCTCTACGTACCATTCCACATCACCCAGGCATTGGTAAATGTAGCTGGTCGCTGTTAATTGGTTGCAAGGGAAAAAAGAATTCAAGTTAATACCGCGGCCCTGGTTTAAATGAACAAGTTTTCCTTGTTATCCTCTTTAATTTGTTTTCTAATTTACTCTGGAACAAATTATAGCCTGGCCAGTAATTCCAATAGTAGAACCCAATTGTTACTTAACTGATCAGATTAAGCTTTTAAGCAGTTTGAATGCATTTTACTTGCTCAGGTAAACAGAAGACTATATCCTGCTGTTACTACCAATTATGACTGATGAGGAAACTGAAAAGCTTTAAAATGGTTTAGAATACATAAAGCAAACAAAACAGCACTCAAATTAAGACACCATACTGACATCAAACAGTGCACAAACTACTCAAAGTTAATGTTTAAGTGTACCTGAATCATTTACAGTTTGAGGTGATGACATTAAATCAGTTAAGGTGGAAGGCTGTTAGCACAGGTAACAAACAGAGGGAACGTGTGACTGAAGACCTGCAGGAATCAGCCATGCTTACCTTTTGCCTCGAAGCTGCCTTAAATGATAAAAGACGTTGATGACGTCTCTTATGCGCCGAGGGGCTTCTTCGATCTTTGAGGCCAGATTAACACAGGCCATGGCGACAATCTAAAGAGAGAGACAGAAGCCAGATAATGATGTCAGAAACACTACAATACAATATTCAGGTCCTAATCATCAATAAAAGCAAGAATCAAACATAATCGATAGGCCAATATATTATTACCAACACTGGCCGACAACTGTGTCCAATGGTACTTCCAAAATGTGTTTAACTTCAAGCGGCGCCGCGCAGTTGTATCGGCTTATGAAATCAAAGTACCGCGAAAGCAGAACACCCCGTATGCTTTTGAATGTCTCTCACGGTACTTTGACGCCATACTAATCGGCCTGCCCAGCGCCGATTGAAGTTCCTTTATTAAACAGATAATACTCGTTTTCTGTTTTTAAAGTTTTAATTTTTAGATAATTTTAATTAATTTATCGATTACTTGCATCTCGTTTGTAACAATTACGGCCTGTGTTCCTCTAAATATCGCTTTCTGCAAACTGTGGGAATATCTTATTTACTATTATTACGATATATTAAAACATAACATACACAAAACATACTGAGCTTCATAAATAACATTTTGGGAAACACATGCGAGATCAACAACTTATGACCTGTAAAAATGCTGTGTAGTTAAGTAGCTCGGCAACACACCCCTCCCAGCTATCCTAAACGTGAATGACACATTTACTTTATATAGAGCGATACAGTGCTGTGTTGTAGTTATAATCTGTTTTATGCATTCTCAGCCGCACAAACAACATGGCCGCCATCAACATTGCTTACACAAACGATTTAGTCTCTTACCTCAAAACTGTGTTTCACGAAAGACTTTGAGTAAAAGAAGCGATGAAAAAGCACTTGTCCCGTCGCCATGGCAACCTGAAATGCAGAATAGCGACCAAATTAGATTTTCATGTCAACACTATCAACACATTCAATTTTAAAATCGACGACCGCCATTTTGTTTTTGTCAAGCCGATTTACCGCTAATCAAAAAGCTGTGTTTATAAATCACTGCTACACAACAACCGGTATATACTTCGTGAACTAAAATCAGTTAATTTTGTATACAATACATATTTTAGGTTAGAACAGGTAACTTAGCCAGGTAGCTTATCCGCTAACGTTACATTGCAATCAATCGGCACCACTGATTTAAACAGTGTCAACGTTTTTGGAAAATAATTTGAGTAATCCCACATCGCACACCGTAATAGTATATTTACCTGCGGCAGGCGTAGCAGGATCCCGGCGGACTGGATAAGCTCGCAGCCCAGGATCCGCAAGTCGGTCTCGGTGCGTAGATCTAGGCCATCTTGCATAGACGGGGTCGGGGAGAGCTTTTCTTCTGGGATCAAAGAATTATCTATTGTGAGAAAGACTTCGGAATAAACTCTATCGCCGATTAATATGCCCTCGCCAATAACGGGCACATTTGTGGCAGGACCGGTGGCCGTGGATGCCTCCATAATCGTTGCCTTCAGTGCCTGCAAAGGATGTTCTAGACTAGTACGTAGAATTCGATTCATAACCTAGAGCGGACAGCAAAACATCACGCTGGTACTCACCGAGGCTTTGAGGATAATCACTGATTGGTGCAGAGATGTGTCATGTGATCAAAAACAAACCAGTCGCCTTTTTCAGGGTTAGGGTCGTTTCTTTTTTCAACGGTGACAGTGCAACCAATCATAAAGGTTTGTAACATATTGCTTTACTGTACGTTTATTCTTTATCTTTATTAATTCTGACAACTGTCATAAAACATTGACCGTTTGTCTACGTGGAATTGATATATATATATATATATATATTTTTTTTTTAAAGAGACTGTGTTGTGCCCCCTACAGACGTAACTTTGTCTAGCCATTTTGTAGAAAAAATGACACTTCTACGTGTTTCTATTTCTGTAGTAAGGAACGTTAGTGTCAAGTAAACCCGGCATTGCGAACATGTTTGTATACATCCGCGGCTGTTAAACCACATAAAACATATTTTATTACTATAAAACATACATAAAATATACACCTTATCGCACAGAACATAATGTTTTACCAGTATAATGGATTTCATAATCTGTTATTTGAGTCAGTTCTTTGATCAATTAGTTTATTAAAGTATTGTTTTATTTAAACACACGTGTGTGTTTGTATGTGTTTATGACATTGTTCCTTTAAAGAAACTGAACAACGCGTGAAATTGCAATATTTTTAAAGATACTGAATTGTTTTCCTATTTATTAAACAAAAGATTCATAACGCTTTCAAAGCTTTGCGAGGCACTGTTTACAACACGCCTCTTGTGTTCTTGATGTCGTGAGAACAACTGACAATTGCGAGAAATAGCAGAATATAGAAGTCATCGCAGAATTATAACGTATAACTTATAGCTGCTTCGTAAGAAACTGTTGAAAATTGTTTTATTGTCATATAGACCTTTTCAAAAGGTCTTTCTGTTGGAATACCATAAGCACTGCTATTATAACACTGAACTTAAAAAATATACCACAAAATAGTTTGAGCTGATGCAAACAGTATTAGCTCAAAAGGTTTGAGCTGATACAAACAGTAAAGTGTCCCAATTCTGTTGTAAATGTTTATTCCTAAGACATTTCTTGTCCAATCAAACTGAAAGACTGTATAATTTACTGCCATTCCTTTTTTTTGGCATCCTGGGTTTGAGGTATCCTCTGGTGTTGCTGAAGGAGCTGAAGAATGCAGGGCTGGTTGTGTGTCCTTGCAACATCCTCTGCTGTCTCTCTCCAGCTGCTCCTTGCAAAGGGATTAGCACCTTTGTCTAGCAGAACCTTGAACACCTGTGAATTGAATCACAAGCATTGACCTGTATTTACTGACTTAAACAAAACTTTTGTTTATGCTTCAGTTTAAGCTTTATGCATCAGTCGCTCACCCTCTTGCGTGTTATGTTCCAAGTTCCAAGTCATACAAGATTTAAGTTAACTTTAATGCATCTATTTTGCTGTCAATGATGCAAAAAACGTGTCTTGTAGCCAACTGCAACTGATTGAGGTGCTACCGCCATTGTGCTTTTTGGAGCTGTCACAATATAACTTTACTCACTGTATTAAAAGAGCACCTGATTATTACACTGATTATTCTTTTTTTGTGCTTGACAAAAGAATACAGGTCTGAAACAACAAGATCAGTAAATGTTGACCGAATGTTAATTTTGGTGAACTATTACTCCTCAAAGCCTAACTTTTTTGTTTCTGGGTAACATATGCTCAATAGATTAAATCAACACACCTTTAAGTGTCCTCTCTCCGAAGCCATGTGCAGGGGTGTCTGTCCCAACCTCTCTGTGGCATTTACGTCTGCCCCATAGTGCAGCAATAGCTTGGCAGCCTCAACATTGTCCCTTAGTGCTGAATAATGCAGTGGCGTCATTTTGAGGTTGTCCCTGTCTTCAAGTCCTGCGCCATTCAGAATCAACAAGTGCACCACAGCCCTGAAGCCACTGCGGGCAGCCAGATGCAATGGAGATGCTATGTCTCCATCCCTGATGTCAACCTTGGCACCCCCTGTTAACAAATGCTGGAGGATCTATGGGGAGGAACCATGGTGGGGAGAAGATATGGTTTGCAAGAGACATACAAATACAAAAAAGATAAAATTGTGCTAAGGAGACAGGAACAGTATATTGCCCTTCACCCACGCAAATGCCATCTGTTTCCCAGCATGCAGTTGGCGTGACTATGACAGCATACTGCCAAAAGGGCAATGAGACCTTGAATTCAGTCTTGGCACATGCAACTTAGGCTGCAAGAATAGAACTGATTGGAAACAAATGTATTTGGGTGTTAATAGAAAACTTTGTATATACAGAGTTTAGAGGTTCTTTAGAAAGAAAATTGATAAGATTCAATAAGCAAATAATCATTATTGGGGAATGAGACTATAACAGGTTACATTATTGCATTACTTACAGCTTTACTGCTGGGTAAATGGCCCTGGAGAAGTGAGCTGTTCTTGGCCAGATAAATGTTACAATGTAGACTGTACAGACTTTAATTCAATTGTTAAATGTCTGGCTAAGCAAAACTTTATAACTTTTGCTTACAAAAAGGCATGTGATTACATAATGCACATTATACCCAACATTGTGCATAATTGATTGCATGCTTCATTTTTAAGGATTGAGAAAGCTCAGGCATGACTAGATGATACTAACTGATACTAATGATCTCAATGATACTAACATATGGATAATTTGAGCTAATGTGTTCCTGTAGCTCAATAGAGCATTGCATTAGCAGCTCAAAGATTGTGGGTTTGATATATGTGCTGATTAATAAAATGTATATTGTGAATGCACTGTAAATTGCTTTGGATAAAAGTGTCTGCCAAATGCATAAATGTAAATATATCTTCATTGCTGCTGAGTGATCACTATTAGTCCCGCACTAACCTTTTTGTCTCCAGAGCTGGCACACAGGTGCAAGGCTGTCTGCCCATTAGGTCCCCTTGTATTGGCATCTGCACCTCTGTGAAGCAGCAATCTCACACCTGCCTCATTCCCCAAAAGCACTGCCAGCTGCAATGGACTCATCCCTACACCATTTCCACCCTCCACGTCTGCCCCATTATCCAGCAGCAGCTCTGCCACGTCCCCCCAGCCCCCAAAAACCGCCCAGTGCAGGGGTGTCCACTTATGAAAGTCCTGAAGGTTTGGTGAAGCCAAGTGCTGGAGCAGAACCCGAGCTGTGCCCAGGTGTCCATTGGCTGTTGCCAGGTGAAGGGGTGTCTGGCCAGAGCAGGACCTTGCTTCGTGTGATGCCCCTTTCTGAAGGAGAAACTCTGTGGTCTCTGGGTTTCCTGCACTGCAGGAACGGTGCAGGGGAGTGCAGTTAAAGAAATCCTGGCAATTTACCTCCACCTGGCCTGTTTGCAACAGGAACTTGATCAACGTGAGATGACCTTTAAAAGATGCATGATGGACAGCTGTCCAACCATACGGGTCTCTGGAAGAACAAAGTGGTACAGCCAACAAAATTACATCAGCATTTTTATTTTGGGATTAATGCAGTACTCCTTCCTGGCATTAAATATTCAAATACTATTTTTACTGTCATAGCTGTGCTAGTTGTACACTGTCACCTTCTGTTACTAGCATGTGACAGAGTAAGTATTTATATATATATATATATATATATATTTAAATAAATTAACTTATTTAAAGGGTCCAGAATATTGAGCTCCCATCCCAGTCCCCCTACATATATTTTTTTGAATGTGTTCTAACCAGGCACACAATCATCTAAGGGCAAGACAAGCCATACTGACTGCCAATCAGAACTTCTTGGAGTATATGTAATATATACAGTTGTGTGTATGTGGAGCAGGATTTTGGGCCAGTTAAATTCCACTATGGGCGGGGCCACCCAGCATGAAAAGTGCAATCAGGGTAGTGCTACAGAAACTGTTTGTTTGGGCATTCTGACCAGCCCAACATAGCTCAACCAATGACAGGAGATTCTAAACTATTTTAGCAAACTATTAGCAAACTATTTTTTACTAACCAAAGGGGGACTGGGAAAGTATTTGAGGGACATGTTTAAATAAAGTCATTATTTCACTATTTTGTTTAGTTATTAGTGGTGTGGAAATTACACTTCAATACACACAGCCAACATTGCCGTGTTGGGCTGGTCAGGATGCACAAACAAACAGAGCAAACATGTTTTAAATGGTCACGAAGAAACAGTGTTTACATTTTTATCAGGAGAATCAACTGCATTGTCTCTGCATATTGTTAAGATATGAGAAAATACTTTACCATCAAAACAGTGCAAAAGCTCTTACAAAAAAATGATATGACCCCATAAAAATATAGGTCACTAACTGGCAGTTAGCAGGAACTCCTCGCTCCAACATGACCTTGACTTGCTCCAGACAGCCTTCCCAAGCAGCATAATGCAGCCTGTGCTCATCCAAGAGAGTGTGTCTGGGTTTGGGTCGGCGATGGATTCTCCACTGTCTGGTCCCTGTAACAGTCCGCACCCTCCTCTCAACAAAGCCCATGGACACAGAGTCATGGAGCACCAGCCACCTCCATTGCACCTCTGGGCCTGCACTGGACATGGCAGGAGAACAATCTGTGGAGAAAAAGGTCATTGTGTAAAGTTGCATAAAATAATCAACAACTGAATAATGCATTAAATGTTTTTTCCTTGTAATTTTATTGACATAGCTAATAAGGCCTAGAATTTATACTGAAAGATTGCACAGCAAGGGAAAGTGTGCACAGTTGCACAAATTAGTTTTTGGCTAATCTCACTTATTCCACCAGGGGGTGGTAAAACTTTACAGCAGTTAGAAGTTTCTTGGCCAGTTCGGCTAACTTCACGGAATTGGACCCTTTTCTGACCTACATCCAGTTAAATGTGTGATAAATCTTCAAGCCTGTGTATAATCATCAGAGTGGTTGCGTAACCTATCAAATCATTGTACCAATGGCTCCAAAATGCGACACTGATCTTCCATTGAATGTTGTCCAAGACTTTTCTGATCCATCTTTTCTGACGTAATTCTGAGAAATAGTCACTATGGTAACAGTGGCTGTAATTACTATTTAAGAGGTTTTCATTAACTTTTCTGGCAGTATTATGAGTAACTTGGTGAATAAACTGATGGGAGAATGTTGATAATACATAATGATGATTCTCTATGATACAGTGGTGCTTATTAGGTTTCTGGGATTTTTCATATAATGCTTTTAATTACCAAGAAACTTGACAACATTACATGACATTTATGCATTTGGCAGACGCTTTTATCCAAAGCAACTTACAGTGCATTCAAGGTATACATTTAATTGTGTATTCCCTGGAAATCAAACCCAAAACTTTTGCACTGCTAACACAATGCTCAACCAACTCAGCTACAGGAACACTAACTGACAAACCTCTTTTAGATCAAATTAGATCAGATTTTTTTAATTGTTCAGTTACTGTACATTCTACATTCACTCATATGTTTGGATAATAAAAAAATGTTTAAAATATCAGTTTCTTTAAGTGTATTTTTTCTTAGTGTGTGTATGTATGTCTCTGTGCCAAGCCGAACTGTGAGGCGCTGGAGATCTGAAGGCGTGCACAGCCTGTCATGTTGTGGGGGTTTGGGATTTTGTGGGCGGAAAGCTGCCTCCTGCCCCTGCTTTCCTGCTTCCATTTATCAGATCAAATGATCTCTTAAAAACACAACTGCATAGATACACTGCTGCTGAGGAAAATCAACAATTAGACATTAAATAAGATATGGCCATTTTTGCCATTTCTAATGACATCATTCAATATAAGTCTGAGTAATAAGATGAGTTCTGGGTATCAAACATTATGATTGCACAACTATCAGTTAATAAGATCATTACATCATTTCCTGTGAATTCAAGTCTGAGCAATAAGATGAGTTCTGAGTATTGGCTATCAAACATTTTGATTGCACAATTATCAGTTCATAAGATAATCACATTATTTCCTGTGAATCCAAAGCTTATCTTTAAGCACACATTACCAGGGCTAATCTTTTGATTTTGAAGATCCAAGTCAGTTCTCTGGAAAGGAAACTGAAGTTACCTCTGGGTGCAAATTAGTTCAGGAAGTGGTGCATCTCTCCAGTGTGGGGTGATCTCTGCCTCTTCTCAGTGTGCCATAACATGTAGGTCCGCTCTTTCCAGCCCCTATGATACTGATCACGAAGTGTTATGTTCCTCTGAGGTTGCTATGGTAAGCATGGTTTTTTGGAGCACTGTTATTGTATGATGGCACAGAGAGTGAGAGAGAGAGAGAGTGAGAGAGAGTTTGAGACTGAGTTCTGGCACTGCGCATGTCTGATGGTTGCCGTGGCAAAATCCCATTCTGCATCTGCTTTTATTATCACTCACATTTCACGTATTGCTTTTAATTTAGTGTTCTCTATATGTTTGAATTCATTACCCCCTTTCAGAATGACAGAATTGACTGTTTCCACAAGTGAGCTTCCACAAGTTTTGATAAAAATGTCATAAATGTTCGCAAACACGTTGTGTTGGATGTTTTTTACAGTTTATGCTTTGTTGGTGTCGCCACAATACATAATGAAGAATTTTACAATTTATAATAAGGAGTAGTGCTTGCCTATGGTCTGGGTGGTTGTCAGGGCATTACTATGCAGTTACAAAGAAGTTCTGAGTGTTTTTTAGCACATTGCTATGTGGTTACTAAAGAGTTCTGGGTGATTGCTCACAAGCCAAAACAGCCCACTCCCAACTCTGTAATATTCTCATCTCTAAATATGGCTTGGGTACCGAGTTTAATTTAAATTTATGAGATTTTTTGCTTATTTATCGTGTGCCAAGTTCAATGGCTGAAAAAGTAATAGCACAACTTTATTCAACAAAATTTAGGGTATCATTTATGTCTGCAGCACGGTCCAGGACAAGTTATGTGCCGGAGTTTCATACTTGTTTTTAGTGTTTTCATAATTTCATTCATGTCATTTCTACTGTATCAAACAACAATAAATTCTAGATAATCCAATAAGGCTTGAGTACTAAAATATCTTGGTTTGGCAGTTTTCTGAGGTGTCCTCTTACATATTTTCGTGTAAGGGAGGGCTTATCCTAGACCTCCTCCAGTACTTTAGTCTCTAAAGTACATTTACATGTATGCATTTGTCAGGCATTTCCCCCCAGAAACACTTATAGTACATTTGGGGTATATATTTCTATTGTGTATTTCTATCAGCCCATGTGTTTCCTGGGAATCACAACCAAAAACCTTGTCTATTTTAGCCCTTTGTTTTTACATGAATACTCTGGACTAAATCAGTCACCAAACAAATAAAATTCAGTGGTGAAATAAACAATGTCTTGATTTCTAGGACATCTAGGATTTTAGGACATTCTAGGATTTATTAGTTAGTCAACCACGAGAGGGCGCTGTTTCACACTTAAATTACATTGGCCCAACAAGTCCAGCAGTCACACTTATAGGAGTGGACAGCACTGATCTGAGACCTCCGACGGTCCAGCGTGACATAATGTTGTGACCTAATGTTGTCTGTGTCCTCAGTTCCAGCCAACCACACCTGTTTTGTTCAGTATCTAATTCCAAAAACTAAACTTTTAAAGCTTGATAATCTTGTACATTACATGCCGTTTGTCTTAATATTAACTAATTTAATGTTAAATGTACCTGTATGATTCTTTCTGTCTGACAAGATGTTGTTAATCCTGATGTGTCTGGTGCAGTTTAAAGGGATTTGCAGGCTTTGCACTAGACCGCAAGTGTTTGTAAAACTTCATTACCTGATGGCACACACTTAAAGGTATAGCTCACCCAAAAATGAAATTTCTTTCATTTACTCACCCTCATTTGAGGAAAACAGTTTTTATTTAGCCTTTTCTTGATTATTTTTGCAACAGGGCCAATTATAATAAATGAGACACTGACAAAAAACAACTGCCAATTAATGTTCATAAATTAAAAGTTAACTAAAGATTAATTCGCTATTCCTAGAATAGACCAAAATGTAATTATTTTATTAAAAAGCCATATCTAAACCTGGCACATTGTCATCAGCCTCAGGATGGCAAAAAACAATGACATGAAGTGCAAGCCAAATATAGTGACCCATAATCAGAATTTGCCCTGCATTTAACCCATCCAGTTACTGTACACTTATTGGAGTAGTGTGCACCCGGGGCAGCGCACAGCCATTCACTTTGGTCCCCAAGGAGCAATTGAGAGGTGCCTTGCTTAATTGCTTCCTGTTGCCATTGGAATCTAACTGGTAACCTTCTGGTTGCAAGCCCAACTTGCTGACTGGTAGGCCACAGCTGCCTCCATCTGGCATGTCAAACGTGGGGCAATACGTCTTTACCAGGTTTGAACATGCTCTGGATGAACTGTTCCTTCGGCAATGTAAATACTGAAAACTTTTAACCAGTTGATCTTGAATGCCTAATGGTGCTGTGATCAAACTTTCTATAAACAGATCCAGGATTTGGGAAAAATACAGCACAGTTAACTGAATGCTGTATGAATATATTTATGTAAACACATCTCAACCCCTGGCCAAAAGACTGAAAAATTCTCTCATTCACAAGTTATTCATTACTTCACCATTGCAGGAGTGTTAAAGGTTCGTCTATACAGCTGGATATAACTCCTCCAATCCCCAGCCAGTGATCATGACATCCATAGGGGGTCGACACAAACCATCCAAGGCATGAGCAAGGACTTCTTAAAAGGCTTGTGGTTTTAAATATATGCAAAGAAACTGTCATTTCTGACAGAAGGGTTCATAAAGCCCCTAGGCTGCTGCTATGCTGGAATTCTGCAAATAAGATCTGCCAGAGCTCTTAAAGAGCGTCACAGATCTGAAAATAAATATGACTTCAAGTTCACATTATTAAAGCATTCAACTGACACAGCATTTCCTGTAAAGCATTCTAACAGATGGGCTGAGTCAGTGGCTGAATGATAATTCAAACATTGTATTACTTAAGTACTGAGGGTTTATATTACTGAAAAGAAAAAATGTGCAGCTTTAATACATCAAATAGAAAATGTGCTGTGATTATGTGGTTTATAAAGCTAATAGGCAGTCTGAAAATGATACAATGGGTTTTCTTTTTCATAGGAATTTCTATTGGGATTTTTTGGGCTTAAGCAACCAATATTGTCTTATTAGTTAGAAATTGCCAATTACCCTCGCTAAATTCCACATGAAATAAAACTATTCTTTATTATTGAAACTACTTTATTAATACATCCGGTCTCACAATTCATCAGTGTTATTCTGAAGAAAAGTACATGTTTATCTTTGTAATCTTTATCCAGAATGTAATCACTTTGTGTCTAAAACAAATTTCTTTTTTGACATCTCTAAGCCTTGTTATTTCCAATCACCTGTCACACTAAGACAACTTTTAATGATCCAGTGTCCAATGTATAAAATTATGTGCCTCTTTTTTATTGAAAATAAAATTATGAAAGTAAAATACAATAATAAAACAGTAATATTGACATATTTTTTCAATGTTTCTTTTGAATCCTATTGAAAATGTGTTGGGTTTCTTGTAACTGGGTTCTGGTCACCAGACTTTGCTGGATGTCACACTACAGGGCCTCTGTTTTAATAAATAATACAACATATAGCAAATCATTTTGTGTTTTGACGATTCAATAAGCAAGTGCCCCAAGTTCTAATCAAACTTTTGTGGTTACTGAAATATTTGAAAGCACAGTTCATAGTATATATGTTAATAGTTAATGTCCCAACCTCTGTTTGGACTTCCTTTAAACCCCACTAAAACTGCACCCTGCTAATAAGTAGTCCAGGGTTGATAATAAGATTAATGAAAAAGACTAGAAGACAGAGGAGTTATTTAAGCAACACAGAGGCATAATAACTTTGGCAAACATTTAGTAACTTCAGCAATGTGCATCTCAGTGTCAAGGCGTAGGTATTGGAACATTCATTGTTGGGATTGACAGCAAAGTGGAACAAGCAGCAATAACATAAGAACGTTGGGAAACAATGAACCTTATGCAAATGAAAGGATAAAAACATCAGGTGGCAGTCAATAGCTGTGAGGTAAAGGCAAGTTGTGATGTCTGGTATACATGACAAGCTTATGCTGGAGTTTCTGGTGAATTTTTTGTTTAAATCACATTTTTATACATGGCTATATTTATGCACCCTTTTAGTGAAACCAAATGAAATGAATGTGTATTTAATTGATACCATATGTTTACTTTCAGCATTCAAAAATATTTCCATCTTACTGTAATCATGCATATATGTTGACCTTATTGATTGCAACTACGCTGCTGTACATTTTACAGACATAGCCCCAAAGTGGCAGATCTCTGGCATTTTTGATGTATTTGAGCGGAGTTCTTACAGAATTACACTATGGAACTATGTGTCTCCTTTTTAGAAATCATACATTCCATTGTTGATAATGCAAACAGCAAAGCTCCACAGAAAGGCCTATTAAAGCAAAATTTGAGGTAATTAAGACACATGCTTGACCCCACAGGGCCTCTTAGCAAATCACAGCCAGAGGACCTGATTGAAAACACATGTTGCCGCTAAGGGTACTTTGACACACGTTTTTTTCATTGTTTCACTCTTTTTACACTCAAACGTTTGTAAATGTATTTGATTTGTCTCTAAAGCATTTTCCAAAACTTTTGTTTTTTATTAGTAAGCCTCTCATTTATCATTACCCTTCAACCTTCCGGAACTTCCGAAAAAACAGTAGATTCTGGAATTTACTGAGGAGGTGATTGTGCATAACTGACTTAAACAAACAAAGATGTATCATCTCTGGAGAGAAGATGTAGTTCCGTAAACGAATAATTTGAGAACATTGTGGTTTTAAAGCCTGGTGAGTCCAGAACGTGTTCTGGCACCAGAGAGGTCTAAAAACAACCCCCTCATTACGTCTCTAAGGGAAAGAAAATATCTGGAATTCAATTTCACATTTTGGTTATTAATACATTCTGTTGCTGCTTTGAAGTGTGTGACGAATCTTCTATAAAGGAGAACAAAATTAGGACATTGTTTTTTATTTACTTGGTTGGAACAATGGCAGCCTGTATGTAAAACATAGATTTGGAGTAAAACAAAGTCCTTTATATCTTAGACCAGAAACACTCTCAGTACCCACACAAATTTGCAAACACATTGTATGAATGTATATTGCAACCAAAAAGGGGACTTATTTTAAAGATGGAGGAAGTTATTTGTTACGGTGGAGGCTCCAGCCTCCTCTGCACCGCGCCACCAGAGGGAGCCTTCCCCGAAACATCCGCTGATCGCTTCCTGTTCACCACCTGTTCATCGTTTCCCGCTGCCTATTTAAACCGGACATGCAATATCACTCTTTGCGAAGTCTTGTTTGCCCTGCATCAATTCTGAGCATTTTTCCTATATTCTCCTGCTGATTTTTGTGTATGATCTGGACTGTCTTTGGTTATCGATTGTTCTCTGTCTGCCCCTTGATTAGATTGTTTATCGTTTTGATTCTTGCTGCTTGTCTCGATCTTTTGGACTGTGTTTCTGGTTTTTGATTGTTTGCTGCCTCTCGACCACTGCTTGTCTACGATTACGATTTGCCTCGCCTTTGTTATCTCTGTTTACTGTTGATTACCCTCGCCTGTTTGACCATTCTAATAAAATCTGCATATGGATTCGTTTGATCAAATATTATAAAGACATTTTTGCTAACATTTAACTATAACGTGTAACTCTTTGGAATAACATACAGAGACGAACTGATCACAATAAGACCAAGTTAATAAATCAAAAGTGTTTAAGTGCAGTACAAACATTATGACAGTTTAGTTATCCTTAACTACTTATTTACTTAATTTTTCTTAATATACTGTTATATTCTCCTCAAACAGTTGCATGATAGTAGTTGACCTGAACTTGGAAGAAGACAGTTTATGCTAAATGTGGTTTTAGGCCAATTATAGGCCAGTGTAGTCCCTGCTATGCTGACTATGCCACGCTTGTGTTTTGAATCGCAATTGGACATATACTGGAGTGTAATTATGTGTGAATTGGAGCTTGTATAGATGTCCTATAAATGATTTTAGAAGCACAGAAGATTTCACCAAGGCGTTCATTTAAAAGTTTTATTGTGATCACTTATCTATCATAAAGACTGAGCTTGTCTCTAATTCTCTATTATAAATCTTGTATAATGTATGAAATGAGCTAATTGCTCATACGGTCAATGGCTTATGCAGTCATAGTAAGCCAATTGCCCAAAGTCCCAGACATGTGAAACTCACGCTGAAGCCCAGCTTTAAAAACAACTAGACATTAATATACAACTTCAGCTCTCAGTTTTGCTCTGCTTGCCAAATGTAATCTGTGGCTCTGTTCCAAAACATATTGAGTCACCTCTGTCAAATACAGGCTGCTTCTTTCTGAGGCAACATCCTAATCATCATTTAACCTCATCGGTCACAGATTTGGAACCCTATGCATGGACAGCAACTCTGTGTGTCCTACATACAACAACAGGTCTTCCACACATCATCTTGGAAAGATGTTATTTGTTGTGCTTGTTGCAATGCATTATGAAAGAGGCTTTAACATAAAGGCACTGCTGTTTTGGAATTTTACCAAATTCTTAGTATCTTAGAAGGCAGTTCTAATGCTGCCTAAATTTTGAAACAGTCTTTGTGTCAGGAGTGGGCCTATTATGCCTTCAAATGTTTTGGACAAGAACTATGTCTAAGTGCCTGGACTAAAATCACACACACAAGCGTACACACATACATATCTCATATACTATTTTAGATGACTCTTTATCTCACTTTATCTTTTAGATCACTCACTTTATCTTACGTTTAAGTTTTATATTAAGTCATTAAATAGCTGTGAGGTATAAAACTTCAAAGTTTTTCAAGTTTTAGATATTCATCTAAAATCTTTATTACATCACATTAACATTTGCTGTTAGTTATTTGACCATTTTTACACTGTAAGCTCGTTCCAAATGACGCAACATTTCACTGCAGGAGTTGATTTGATGTAAAAGTGGCATCAGGGAGAGGCTGGCATGATGAAGGGGAAGATTTATGGAGGCTCTTCCTCACTGATTGGATCACTTTTCCAGGCAGAATATAAAACACAGCCAAGCACAAGAACAGTGCAAATGGACCAAACCAGCCAAACACAATAAATACAAGTAGCGCTGGGCCAGACAGAATCGTTTTTACTCTTGTTTAAACACTTAAGCCTGTTTTACACACCCTGCATTTATTTCAGCAGCCATATAAACAGGTTTTAGCATTCATACTGCACAAGTCAGCAATGCGGGGTTAAACTATTTACTCTTGGGGTTAAATGTGACCTTCTAGGTTTAAAACAGATTTAATTATAATCAAGTTTGTGGTATTTTCAGTATATTGTAATAACCCAGAAACAGCTTTATTTTCTGTACCTTAGATGCTGGATGTTTAAATCTGACCTTTTTTATGCTGTTTGACTTGTTTTTGTAGTATCAGTTTCCTTTAATCACATTTTTCAATCCTGCATTGGGGACTGATTTAATGCAGGACTTTCTCTGTTTGGTCTCTATATTCTGACTGACGGAAGCAGCACTGAAATACTTCTGCCAATTTATCTCAAGCATAAGATTCCAGACAGAACACTATACTTCCAAAGGGTCTTATATTTTTCAGGTTCAGCACAACTAAAACAGTCCTCTTGACAGATGTAATTAGCTTACACACACACAATAGACTTCTACTGTTTATATACACAGTTAGTTATAAACAATATAACCTAACCCACACTCCAACTCTAACCCTAACAAATTTTTGCATTTTTATAATTAAAAAAAAACTTTATTCGCTGCATTTTAAAAAATGAAGATGTCTCCAAATAGATGTTTGGCATGGATTTGTCAGGTTTTGATGACTTTTGGGTATAAATTTGTCTCCAATATATGGTTAAGTAACCCCTACCCCCCATCCTCCCCACACACAAACTGTAATGTGTATACAGCACATATGTTTTTTGTATTTGTTTGAATTAGGCCCCTGATTTTTCCAGTGTCTTTTTGGTCTGTTTGAAAATATATATATTGGCGGAACCACTGTGTCTTCTCAAGGTGCTAAAGTGTCCTTGTGTTACAAATGCGGACTTCCATGCTATGCTGGGAGTCCAGACTCGTATTATGAAATGCTTTTGTTGTCTGTTGTCGTCACCGTCTTCACTTCCTGTTCCTGGTAATCGTCATCACCTGTGTCACCGTGATTAGTCTGTGTATTTAAGTTCCGGGTTTTGTATGTTCGGGTGTGGGTTATTGTTTATGTTGATGTTAGGTGGTGTAGTTATCCCTCGTTTGCTTTCCCTGGTTTCTCTGACTTTTGGACTTTGGCATTTGGACTTCAGATTTTGGATTACCCTTTTGGATTTTGGACTGTGGATTATCGTGTTTGGATTTATTGTGTCATCGTCTTGGATTGTTTCGTATTTCACTGCTGTCTGCACTTGTCGTCACCTCATTATTTCTATGGTTAGTGTTTGTGTTTTTGTGTTTGTTTATTTATTAAATACCGTTTATTGTTTAGTTCCGTGTACCGTTGTTTTTTCATCACAAACACAACCGGCCCTCCGTAACAGAATAACCCACCAAAACAGACGACAGCACAGCAGTGTTTTTTTTTTTCTGGGTTTTTTGATTTGGGTTTTTGTTTTTTTGCTTGAAATCATGTCTCAGTGGCCGCGTCAGAACGGGAGATCGATGGACAGCTACGTTCAGGATTTTCTGAATGAGGTTTATGATCTCCCCATTGAGGATTACGCTATTATGACCATGTTTAGGTCAGGATTAGACCCTGTGTTCGGAACTATTGTTCCCCTGCCTGATCAAACGTGGACCATTATGGAGTATATGAACTTTGCGTTGAGGGTGGCCTTCTCTGACCTCCAATTGGGGGAGGCAGAGGCCGAGCCCGGATCCACCATGGACTTACTGTCTACTGTCTTACTGTCCACTCCAGAGTCTGCCCAGGCGACGGCGCTCGCCACTCCAGAGTCTGCCCAGGCGACGGCGCTCGCCACTCCAGAGTCTGCCCAGACGGCGGCGCATGCCACTCCAGACTCTGCCCAGGTGACGATGCTCACCCCTCTAGAGTCTGCCCAGGCGATGGCGCTTGCCACTTCAGAGTCTGCCCCGGCGGCGGCGTTCGTCCGTCCAGTTCCTGTCCCAGTGATGGCATTCGCCTGTTCTCCGCCATGTCTCCGCCATGGCGCCTCCCTCCGTCGATGCCCCCTTGGTCATCGACGGCGCTTATAAGGCATGAGGACAGGCCTACCGGGAGGGAGACATTATGTTACGAATCCAGACTCCCAGCATAGCATGGGAGTCCGGATTCGTAACATAACGGACTCGTATTATGAAATGCTTTTGTTTTGTGTTGTCGTCACCGTCTTCACTTCCTGTTCCTGGTAATCGTCATCACCTGTGTCACCGTGATTAGTCTGTGTGTTTAAGTTCCGGGTTTTGTATGTTCGGGTGTGGGTTATTGTTTATGTCGATGTTAGGTGGTGCTTTATATTAGTTATCTCTCGTTTGCTTTCCCTGGTTTCTCTGACTTTTGGACTTTGGCATTTGGAGTTCAGATTTTGGATTACCCCTTTTGATTTTAGGCTGTGGATTATCGTGTTTGGATTTATTGTATCATCGTCTTGGATTGTTTTGTATTTCACCGCTGTCTGCACTTGTCGTTGCCTCATTATTTCTATGGTTAGTGTTTGTTGTTTTTGTGTTTGTTAATTTATTAAATACCGTTTATTGTTTAGTTCCGTGTTCCGTTGTTTTTTCATCACAAACACAACCGGCCCATCGTAACACCTTGTATCATGCTTGGATCTTGTTTCTATGTGTTCAGTGATGTGGCTGCTGATTGGGCTTATAGCAGCAATTCGATGCACCACCAATGTGTGAATAACATGAAAATCTTTAGTGAGATACTCAAAGAGATTGCCACTTGTCAAGGCTTAATAGATATTGTGGGTATTTAGATGTATGGATAAACAAATGGAGTATAATAGTTTTATATATATTTTACTCTATATACTATATAATTATACACTATATTATAGTATTAATAGACAGATTAAACAAACAGCCCATGCAACTGCCTGTTAACTGAAATAACCATCAAATCTCAAAACTTAAACCACTTACTTACCACTTACACTTACATCTTTGATAAGTCTAATATGCAATGCTAGTGGATGACAAAATCACCATTATATTCTAATATTTATTTATTTATAGAGACAATTCATCATTTTGTATGTCACTACACATGCACAAAAAACACACGAACAATTGTTCACATTAGTCAACAAGAAAGTTTTAGTGATTTAGTGTAATGTATTTTCCATCTCTATGTTATATAGGAAACTACTTTAGCTTTGAATAAATGTTAATAAACATTAATATAAAACATCCTAATGCTCTACATATTTTAGCATTACGTCAAATATTTTAACACACTTGAAATAAATACAGTGGAACAGTGCAATAGAAATAAAATCAAACTACAAATGCTAAGCATTTACTAGAAGTTTACCTAGTGTGCTCTTCCTGTTTAAATGAATTCATTTCTTTTTAATTTTATACAAAATAATATAAAAGTTTCAATCATCTGAAAATCATTTTCAATTTCAGTACACCTCTCACAATCAGTAGCTCATTCAATGTAAATTCCAGTAGACCACGTCAGCGTAACTTTGAGAAACACGTTTAAGAGGAAAAAACCTTCCAGCATTCAATACAAAGATAATAAACATTCTTCTCTCAGAGGAAACAACACAAACATCACTCACGCTCAGGTCACAGAGGTGACCCGCACAGACACACCTTCATTTAGTGTGTAACTGGACAGATATTTACACAGCTGCCTGGAAGTGCATTTGAAATTAGATGAACCTAAAACAAAAAATAAAAACTCTCAAACAATGTGATTTTGGCTCAGAGACCTGGGCATGTGGCAGAAGTGGTCAGAAGAGAAAAAATGATGGCAGATAGAGTAAGGGATGAAAAACATTGGAACAAAGGAAAACAATGGGAAAAGTAAATGTGTGTCTTATACCACAGATGGGGCCAAATATCACATAAATCCCATTAGTTTGTTTGGATCAACAGGGGTGTGAGATCTAAATAAATGCTACAAGATGCTGATGTGCAGTCCTTCTGGATTTTGCTGTCAACTATGGTAAATAAACAGAGAAACTCTAGGCTGAGGCAAAACAAAAAACATCTGTGGTTGTATTTCTGTTAGTTATGTGGATACTGAGAATTTCAGCCACAACAGGACTTTCCTCACTTTGCTTAACCCCAGGTTAACATTGTGTTAAGCCCTTGGTTAGGGCCTTTTTCAACTCTGCATTTGCAGTGCTGGTCATAAATTACAGCCAAAGAATGCAACAGTGATTTGTGTACAAGACCAGCAAACATAAATGGCTTCAGTGCTTGTCTCATTAAGTATTCATGCACTTTTTACATATGCAAAAACTTGAGCAGTCATAGTAAATGCTTTTCTTTTTGACTTAAAGGAATTGTTCACCCAAAAATAATAATACTAAAAATGTAGTATTATTAAGTGTTTTTGGAAGGGTGCCCTGTGCAAAGAAAAGCAGTTTTGAGTAATGTTCACTCATCTTTGTTCCATACAATATCAGTTTAAAATGATTGCTGTAAATGACATAAATGTTGGTTATTGTTCACCAAACGTCTGTATAGAAAAGAAGTGCATAAGAATTCCTCCTTTTATGTTACACAGACAAAATAAATAAACGAGTTTGGAATTACATGAGGGTGAGTAAATAATGACACTATTACTTTAAGATATATTAAAAATGAATACAAAAAAGAGATATTCATCTGCCAATTCATGCTACTAAGCTTATAACTATGCAAATATCAATGTTAACCTAGGGTTTACAAAATACCATGTGCAATCTAAAAACTTCTACCCAGGATTTATTTCTGTCCAGGCTTAAATATAAGCAGTGTAAAACTTACGAAAAGCTATTTCAATTGCAAAAAGATCAAATTAAACATGAACATAACAGCCACCTTATCATAGCGAGAATTAATTTGTCAGAAAGCATTCCTTAAATTGATTTGTATTGTTATTTAGAAAAGTACTAAGTACAGATCCCTGTGCATTACAAAATCTACAGTAAAATGAGGTCTGTGAGGTATGAAACATTATATGTGCCGTGATTAACTGTCTTGAGAAGTAAAGGCTCTAAAGGGCAAAAACGAGTTGCATGAGAACAGTGTATTAATAACAACAGATATTGCTATAAATAAAAAAACAGGCTTGTATTTGAGCCATTGTTACAGTACAATTCAAGTGTGGTATTTGTCCTTGGATAAAAAACGGTAGAGAACAAGAGAAAAGCTTTGCCAGTAAATTCGCTTGGAGACAAAAAGCCCACCACAGAGAAACAGCTATGAAACAGAGTGGTGGAACTAATCTCTTTCACCATCATTGCTCAGAGGGTCCTTCAAACTTCGGAGAGGTCCTCCATGTTATTAGAGAAGACATTCATCAACATCACTGACACGCAAGTTCATGCGTCTGAGAACAACGTGGACCAACATCTTTTATACCATAACATCCATACGTCTGCACTAAGGTCTGACTCATCACCGTGGTAAATGTGTTGATTATTAAAGGCACTTGTTGATGAATGGGGGCTACTGACTTTATCAAATCATTCCAGTGTCATTCTTTCAGTGCTATATGTGGTAACAGTCTAAATAGTTTGACAACTGAGACCTAAATGTATTATATTATTATTGCTGTTAAAGTTATGTTTGTCCTCCCTGTGTTCTGTGCTGGCAGTAAAATACAGGTCTCTAAAAGCTTTTGTGCTCATACCTCTGCTAAAGGCTACTTTACTCTAACCAAATATGACAACAAACACCAAACACAGCTGACTTCAGACTATTGGTGTTTATTGGGGAAAAGTTAACCAGTCCTCTACACTTTTCTTAAAGACAGTATGAAGTGTAGCACAGGTACGTTTCCACATATTCAACGTCATTCAACTTTTCAGTTGTCTTTGGTCATGTTCCAAATGGATGCTTGGTGTGGCCTTTTCTGTGGCCTTAGTTTGTGGGCATTTAAGTCCACAAGATGCACCCAATTTGTCATTGTAAGATTCTGATGTTTTTTTTTTGGCAATCTATATACCCTATAATACCTTTTTACTGTGGAGTACTACTGTAAGCAAAGGTCTATGCAGCATTATGCCAGTGTGGACTCCAGAAAACATTTGGGACATTTGTTGACTTGTCATAATGTGGCAATAAATCTCATCCCTGTGGCTGATCTGTCTGTCTGTTTGATCATAATAAGTGTCACAGGTAGGTGGTGGCCTCTCGGTTCTCACGTTCTTTGGCTTGGGCTACAGCCACATTGATGCACTGGAGCCATTCTTCTGCATGTTTCTCATCTTGAGCTTTCAGCACATAGGTCTTGCTGTCAGTGAAGATCTCAAAGGCCCTGGGCAGCCCGCGGTCACGCCTCTTCTTTGTGACCACCTTAACGCTTTGAACTTTGCTCAGTTCAATTGTGCTGTTGTCCAGCTCGTCCTTCTGTGAGTACAAGAAGACACAAGATGGAAGAGATGCCTAATGACAAAACTGTTCAACTGTAGAGAAAACCGTAGAAATAAGGGTATTTTCCATTGAGAAAGCTCTCCAACTCACACTTAACGTAACCTGGTTTTTAATGCATTGTTATTTGGTTGCTAGGTTGTTTGCAAAGTGGTGGCTCAAACATCCCACCCAAGTCTACAGGGTGGATGAAAAGTAACTAGGCATTCAAAATTGGTAATAAAGTCCATATTTCTCATACAAATGTATTAAAACAAATTGTACATGCATTTTATTACATAGGAAAATGAAAGCAAATCTTTAAATTTCAACATAAGCACCAGTGGCATCAACCAGTTTCCTCAAATGGCCGGGGATGGAATGGACAGTCGTTTAGGATATTGCTGAGAACCTGTACTATCGACGGGGGAAAAGAGAAATCCTATTTACTATCGTCTATTTAGACACTGTTTTCATCATGACTCCAGTGATACTATAAGTTCTAAAGCCAATTTTAATGCCTAGTTACTTTTCACCCACCCTGTATTCTGACTTTAGGTATGGCTGCGTCAATGAAAGTCTGTGGAGCATTCTCATCTTTTTTATCATTAGCCAATTAAAAACTAAAAGTACTTTTCTGATGGATGCTTAGAAAAGAAAAAGGTTCTCCTTAACAAGCCACATGATCTAAACAATCACTCATTTCTGTAGCAGCACAAGTTACATGAGGTTCAGGAATTTGAATAATCAGTATCTGTAAGCCTTGTTTGTTTAGCTAATCCAGAACTAAGTTGTGTTTAACTGTTCAACTGTTGACAGTTGCTAAGCAATTATAGAGTTCAGCTGATGCATGATCACAGTACATTTGCTTTTCTACAATGGCTTCTTACACAGCTCATCCAATCAGAATTTCTTAGATTTACAAACTGCATTTTTCCACAAGAAAAATCCACAAGGATTCTCTTGCTGTATCTTGTGTCATTTCAAAAAAGGAGATGCTTCATACGTGACCATTCAGAGAAGACTAAAGGGACCTCAGTCGTGGCTGGGCCCTACCACTCATCTCCTGGAACAACTCAAATCCACAGAAAATCTGCTTTGCATCTGCTACTCATCCAGGTTACATATGGATCACAGACACACACATGGGAAAGCACATTGGATTGTGAATGAGGGTTGAGGTTATAAGGTTTGTGGGTTGGGGTTTTGCTGCTGGGATCAGTATGGATGTCGTCTCTTGATGGTTCTAATTCTCCTGTTCTATTGCTCTTCCTGCTCACTCTAGGGGGACCATATGAGGGATTATCTGCGTTGCCAAGAGATTTATGGGACTTGTACCACAAAGGACACAGTCTGTACCCAATTACGAGGCCTGTTCCTAAAATATAATGTTCTGTTAATTGTAATTAAATGAGGTTTCATGTTATTCGTGTGCTAACTGACAACTATGAGATCCATTAAGATGAAAGAAAAATGGCACAATTGCTAATTACTAATTACAGGGAACTGTGACAGGAAGGAAAAAAAGTCTGTGTAATGTCTGATAAAATAAAAACTGTGTAATATATTCCAACAATGTTTACCATAAAGTATCTGTACTATATGTGTGTAACGTCATCAGCGTGTCATAATTATTCATAATACCACAATAGTTTCCTTTTGTGGGCACTTAAGTCTGTAAGTTGATGTCCTTCTTAGTTCTGAATGATAGACGGGGTGCAAGTGTTTGTTTACTTGGTGTAATAATCTAAAGTTATTAAAAATGCAAAAGTGCATAGTTTTGGTGCAGAGTAAAAATGCAAATGGCTTGACATTCAGTATTCTAAACAAAATGACACACAAAATTATGTTTAAAAAATGCTGTCATTTGTGTAAGACATACTGTAAACTGGATTAAAGCAACATTAAACAGATTGTATTAAATGAACATTTTTTTAAAAGTTCTATCAGTTATCAAAAATGCTTTTGTAGTAGCTTTAGTAAAACTTTTTTAATTTAAAATGATATTTTCACATAGCTAGTGGAATGTTTTAAAAACGTTACAAAACTAAAAAAATGTTTGAATAACATTATCTTAAAGCAATAACGTTGACATTGACAAATTTACATTTTGAACATTCCTAGAACTTTTAAAATAACATTTCTTATGTTTTTGTTACTAAATTAAAATGTTACGGAAATGTTCTTACAACCTAAAATTCTTGTGGTGGACAAGTGGACGAGTGACAGTACTGTCCACTGGCCTGAAGTATTCTCACATCATGCCATTCTTACTGTCAAACTCTGCTAATTAAGAACTGCAATGAATCAGATGCTACAAGCTTATAGCTTTAAAAGATGAATTCTGTTTTACTAAGCAGCTTTCACTGGATTCAGAATACTGTTACGACTGACTGAAGGTCTGTAGTCATTGTTTGTAAGGCTTTGATTATGTATTTTCTCTTTATCACTGTCTTAAATACATCAGTTATATGTATTTGTGGTAAATTCAGCATTTGTTGTATCTCTACACACAACAGACGGTCTAGTTCATGTGCTTCCCTTCAGGGGAAGCTCTGGTGTATCTCAACACAAGGTCTTCTGCTGCAGCACTCATGATGACATGGGAACAACTACAAAAATCAGGCGACACATCATGTCATAGGTCTGTGAAAGTACAGGTGATCTCCCAGGCTTTAAAGCAGACATTTCTAGCACTAGGAAACATGATATAAAGAATAAGTTGACTGTTGACCTAAAAGTTCAAATCCTGTCATCATTAACTCGCCCTTATGTCATTTTTAAAACCTGTGCAAGTTCTGTGAACTGCAACATAAGAATGTTCACAGACCTCTTGATATAGCAAACAATGACCAGAGTTGGTTCAGCTCTTTATAAGAAAAACAACATAACTCTGTAAGCCATATGGCATTTCCAAAATCCATACAGGCCCAAATTTCTGTTTGTTTTTTCACAAATCTTATTTGTGTTCATGTTTTTCAATCTACAGTTTGTTGATTGGCCACGTGACACTCAAGAACCAATGGTGTTTGGTATCAATGACACACCAGGGGCGGTCTGAAAACATGTGCCAATGATATAGGAGAGTGAACAATTGCTGATGGAAACCGCTCACTCGTTCAATCCTTCACTATTCACTAGACATCTGAGTCCACTATATGGGGAGGGAGCAAATGAAAATAAGTGAGCGATTTCAGACATTGATGTAAAGGACCATACATTACACACTGTCACATGTATTTAATCTGTTAAGTTTTAAAAAAGAAGAAAATAACTGTCAACAAGAACACTCAACACACGAACATTTTCATGGTGTTTACTGTCAGTGTCCTCAACGGATTCCAGTCAGGTGGCTGTCTCGCATTGGAACTTGAATCAGATGTACACTCAAAATCATGATGCATGTTAGGTAAATCATAGTGAAAAATGTAGGAAATGGGTTGCAGAATTCGGATAACACTACAAAATGGTCAACAACCTTATAGTGCACTATATAGAGTATATCATAAGCTAATGAAGAGATTTGGAATATGCTGTAGAAGTCACATGATTTAATAATAATGCTTTTATGGAGCATTAATGGCACCATTAATGTTTATTGTAAGGAAAACAAAAACTCAGACTTTATATTCAACACTTCACTTTGTTTTTTTACAGAAGAATGCCAGCGAATGAGTCAGAATGACATGAGTAAACGATATCAAATTGGGTTAACTGTTCCTGAAGGCTTATGGAGGAAGACATTCAGAAGTTTATGTTTATGTTTTGATGTCTTGTAATTGGGACACCTACTGATTTTCCTCTTTTGAAGAGGAGCTGGTTGCCAGCCAAGGTGAAGTAACGTGTTTTCCATCTTTTGATGAACTTCCAGCGCACCTGTTTCTCCTTCAGCTTGCCCTCAATGAGCGGTTGTCCATCCTGATGAACACCTGAGTAGAAAGAGTCAATGGGAATTGCTCATTACATTACAGCAAGGATCTCCAATCCATGTTCATGGAGGTCCATAGACTTGCAGAGTTTAGCTCCAGCCTTCTCCAACACACCTGTCTGGATGTTTCAAGCAGTCCCGAAACTTTTTGTGGAAGAAATTTTGCAATCTAAAACCATATTTAGTAATCTTAGCTGTGCTTTAGCCGTGTGCAAGTTAACCATGTTATATATCTATCGCCCTATGTTTAATTTTAAGATATTTCACCTGGGTTTTTGACTTTTTAAGATCTTCTGAATTATAGAATGAGCTACATGGGCTCTGACCTTCTGATTTACAACGCCATTGGGGGAGAGCAGGGCTCTTACGCAAATAGATATGTTATCCTGTAACTTTCCTAGACGTCGCCACATAGGATTAGAACAAACACACACGTACATARCTTATTGTGTGAATCATGACAGGAGGTAGAGGGTGATTAGATTAGGCAACCTTGGGGAAGGGGGATAAAAGACTGAGAGCTGCTGCCTTACTTTGTCACACTCATCAGCAACGTATGTTCTGTATGACTGTCTGACCATTTGTGCACAAATTAAAGCTTTAAAGACAAA
>JAZGTI010002042.1:0-39021 GCA_036877585.1 Botia kubotai
GCTCTGGGCAGGTTGGCGCCTCGGGACTGGTGGGTGCCTCGGGACTGGTGGGCGCCTTGGGACTGGACTGTAACACAGACAGACAAACAGACTGGACAGGAGACATCGATAAGACAGGAACAGACTGGACTGACGTAGGGACAGACACATCAGACACTGGAGTGGAAGACCTCGCCGTCGCCAAAGCCACTGCCGGATCTGACTGGAGAGAAAGAGCCGCCTCACGCCTCTTCCTCCTCCTCCTGGAGCTTCTAGACTGCCCTTCTTCAGGAGGGATGATGGTATGCATGGCTGGATCCGACGAGCCGCTCGTATGCCCAACAGATTCCACCTCGGACTCCACTGAACCAGCGGAGCCCAGCAAGGACCCATTCCTCCCCAGGCTGGGATCCCCAAGGGCCTCTCGCTCGATGAGCCCCCCCGGGGTCTGACTGTGCGGACAAATGAGCCGGGCCAACGCAGCCCCCAGCCGTAGAACCCTCCGCACAGGCTCCTGGCAGGCCTCTTGGGAGATAGGCGGAGGCCCCACGCGGTCGCGCCAAGAACGGGGCAACCGCTGGACGGCATCCACCATCTCCCAAAAGGGGAGAGCAGCCAGCGCCTCCCGCTCCTGAAGAGGAGGAGGGTAATCGAGGCCCACCAGGAAATAGCAGTTGAAGAGGTGCGGCGAGATCGGTAGATCGATCTCGTCGACCTCCTCAGCATGCACGAGAAGCGGAAGGCCTACTTGGGGAGGAATAGGCAGCTCAAAATCGTACGCCTTGGCGATGGTCTGGCTCCACCACTCCGACAATAAATCCATCCTAAAAAAAAAAAATAAAACAAACGATCAACAATGACAATGACAAACTGAATAAAGGATACCGCTGTCTGCTGGGTTCTGTGCTGGCCGGTTCGTACTGTCAGGGTTTGTGAACAGGAAGAACCCAGATGCAGACAGCGGTGCAGAACGAAATTTTATTAACAAATAGGGCAACCAAACTACAGAGATAATCAACTTAACGAACTAGCCACTAGAGGGCGAACTAAAGCCACAGCAGAATAATGAAATAAATCAAATACACAATACTAAACTTAAGAATAACAAGAGTGGACCAAAAAGGCTCAAACCAAAAACTGGTAGAAAATGAACAAATAAAAAAACCAACAGGTAAAACAAACAATGACTTGGAACAGGGTAGACTAAAGGCTAAACTAAGATAGAAACGTTAAACATGTAACACTGACAAGACTACTAGTCAAACTGGGAACTAGACAGAAAACACTAGACACAGAACGAGACAGGACTAAGACGAGTTCCAATAAATGACAACAGACTTAGACGTGACGGACTGTGATAAGACAAAACAATGAAATGAACAACGGGCAAAGTTCTCGTAGCAGCGAGTATACACAATCAAAGAACAATGCCCAAAATGAACAGCACGACCGGCACAAGACAGCAATGAATATGCAATTAGCCATGTGCTTCCACACGTAATGCACACCCAGAGCGTGAGTTTAAACTCCAACTCAAATCGAAACTTGAACAATGCGGAATGAGTCAGAGTCTAAGCCCTGCGCTCTGACACGTAACAAAACAAAGTCAGAATCCTGGCAAAGCGCGATCCCAGCCTAGACAAAAGCCAGGATCTTGACAAATTCTAAAGATATAAAATTAGCGGCGGAATCAATGAGGGCCGAGGTAGATATGTTTCTACCAGAAAACCTAACGGTTACAGGTATTTGAATGACGTTACTGGGATGAGTAGTGGTGGAAGCTAAACTCACCGTTTTATGTTCGGGGTCGGGACAGACCGGACATGCTATTCTCAGATGTCCTAGTTGACCGCAATACAAACATAACCCCTGACGATAACGACGTTCTCGTTCTTTGGAAGTCAGGCGAGTAAAATTCAATTGCATGGGCTCGGGGGGTACTGCATGATCAACCCTGGCAGGAGGAAGGCCTCGACGTAGTCGACGGGCACAGATCAAATTATCAATTTGAATCGATAGATCAATGTACTCACTCAATGATCTCCCCTCATCATGACAGGCGAGTTCAGCCTGTAATTCAGGATTCAGGCCTTTCCGGTATAGGAGTGACAGCGTATCCTCTACCCAGGTGGTTTGTGCAGTGAGGGTGCAGAAATTTAAAGCATACTCTGCTGCTGGAAGTTCTCCCTGGGTTAGAGTCAGAAGTCGTTCACCTAGACTGATGCCCTCCGCGGGATGTTTGAAAACCTCTCTAAACTGCTGACGGAAGGATTCGAATGTCGGGAAGCCAGATCCGTCCACTTCCCAAACAGCAGTAGCCCAATCCAATGCTCTTCCTGTCAGGAGAGAACAGACGAACGCAACACGACTGCTCTCCATTGGATACAGAGTAGGCTGTTGTGAGAGGAAGAGCAAGCACTGTAACAGGAACCCCTTGCATCGTGAAGCTTTACCGTCAAATTTCTCTGGAAAAGCAAGTCTTGGGTTGACGGGAGTAACTGTGGTGGTAACCGGAACAGCTTGTGCAAAAGGGGTGGCTACCATGGCTTGTGGAGGGTAACCACGAGCTCCCTGCAACGCTTGTACGAGCTTCTCGATCAGTGACGTCAACCGAATGAGCTGGTGCTGGTGTAGAGCTAGCTAAGCCGATTGAGCGGTTTACTCGGCAGACAGCTGCTGAACGGCTGCTGGATCGTGTTGCGGCGATGTCTTCTGTGACGAAGACGCTGGGACATGAGGATCCATCTGCAGCGTGTTTATTCGGATATCAGACAGGCAATGAGTATTAAACACCAGCAGACAGGTACATAGAAGGTTAGGCAACAGTAATCAGAAACAGTAATCCAGCCAAGGGTCAAGGCAGGCGGCAAACAATCATAAACGTTAAACATACACAGTCCAAGGCAGGCGGCAAACAATCCAGAACATAATCCAAAATGGGGTCGAAGGCAGGCAGCAAACAGTCGATAATCCAATAAACAATCCAATCGTAACCAGGTGAAAACAAACAGGGAAATAACGCTCTGAAATGAACGCGGGAAGGCAATACAAGACATCGCAACAAGTACGATGATCTGAGTGCTTAAATAGCCCGCTAATGCGGGCTATGTGACAAACAGGAAATGATACGTGGGTCCATGGGAAATGTAGTCCGGAAGTATCTCAATATTCGGGCGAGGGCTCCCTCTGGCGCTGCGGAGGAAGTGGTGCGGGAGCCTCCTCCATAACAGTTTCCTAACTCTGGTGTAGCACTTTGAGCGGGGCCTGGCAGTTTCCTGCTCCTACCTCAACATAAGTTTTATGTTAGGTGAAGCTGTGCTCTGAATAAGGGTGGTGGGCTGGGACAGAGCGAGCAGAGCTTCGGTTCACCCCATAGTCTTATTTGGAGTTAGAAGTAGGATCTGCCCTGTAAGGTGGGTGGGCGGGTGGGACACAGGGTCAGGCCCTAGATATAGTAGAACATCTACTATTTAAAGCATGTAATGGTAAACACCTCACTGCTTTTGTTAATATGGTAATTAATTGATTTGTTTTTAAAATTAAAGATTATTGTGAATCATGTTAATTGATGCTGTTGTAAAGAGACTGTGCAAATGTAACTAAATCCAAATATGACCAAATAAAAGTAAAAAAATATATATTATGTGTCTTGTGTTTACTCGTACAATTTATGTTTTTATGACAAAATGTTGTTTTTGACTTTCACTTTTAATAATTTAATTGTTCTTCAGATTAGAGATGGTCATACAAAAAGTTCAAGGACAAATTTTGTTTTCTCACAGGAATTGCATAAAGATGTTTAGAATCAACAACTACATAAATGGCGAAAGCATGCTATTTTAATTTATATAGAATTAAGTCGATTTCTTTATATAACCCATAATCATAATATTAATGAATAATGACATGCATGTAGTTAGATATTCTGATGAAAAACATTTAGAATTAAAAAAAAATGCACACAACAATTTTGTCAACATACACAAACCATATTTAAATGGCAACATTTCCTAGGAATGAAAAAAAATAAATCCATTTTTAATGTTTCAGGATAAAGAAATCATCTGCATGCTCCATCCAATCATACAGAGCTCCAGTCTTATATCTTAAAACACTTATTTGTGAAAATGCTATACTAGAACTATACTATACGGGTTTACTCATATATAAACCCATTCTAAGCTGCATGAAAATTGTACCATGTATTAAAATTGTGCTTACTCCTGCATGGCTTAATGGGACGCCATAATAGTATAGTACTGTAATTACTAAATACAGTACCCTACTGTTATAACATTTAATTTTACAGCATTAAACTATGATGTCTACAGAAATAAATTGTATTTTTACAAGGAATACTGCAAATACCACTTTTCATACTGTAAATCTACATACACTGAGATATAATTATTTGTCATTAAATTAATGTTAACTGACAATGCTGTACTCTTATTTACCTCAATCTTATTTTATTGAGGTTTTAAATTCCTCTAACAAGTCTTTAACATCTGCAACAATCAAACCAACTGAAAATGCAGACATCCAAGCTACAGCTAAGGCAAACAGTGCCTCTTGGTCAAAGGAGAACCATTAGTGTCTAGACCAACACAAAGTAGCACATAATTGTGAAGTGGAATGAAAATGATACATGGTTTTCAAAATTTTAAGCAAATAAAATTCTGAAAAGTGTGGCGTGCATTTGTATTCAGTCCTCCTGCCTCAATACTTTGTAGAGCCACCTTTCACTTCAATTACAGCTTCAAGTCTTTTGGGGTATGGAGACTGAAATATTGACTGTAGCAGCAGACACATGACCTGGGTTTTGTTCATGACAAGCCTGTAAACAGTTCCAGCTAACTGTATTGGTTCTTTATTTTAGCCTGGAATTAATTAAAAGAGCCTCGGCCTAAAACATCTTTACATACTTTTTATAATACTTTTTGCTTGTAAACAAAGTGTGCAGTACAATATTCTATCCATGTCGTAGGCAATCTAGGTTTAAACACTCTGAACTTGTATCAATTTGCTAGTTAGCACTAAGCCTTTAACAAGTGAAAGAAATGATACCGACTCATATGTTGGCCAAAAAATATGTCACACCTGATTAGGGTGATAAATGACATTCCCAACACAGGTTCCTGTACCTTAGCAGCAAGCACAGAGGCTTTCCAAGATTATGTAAAGGAGGTAAAACATCCAAGTAGACCGGGCGAAATAGAGGGTGAAGAGTATATTACAGGCAGTGCAAAGACATGCCTTGACAAAGTGGACACATCACAGTACAAAAAGGAGCTATTAAGAAAATGCCAGAAGTGGTCTAATCTGAAGAAGCTGGACAACAAGGAGAGTAAAACCAAGACATCTCCTTCTGCTTAAGACATTCTGCCTCTGATCCAGAAATCGAGAAATGCCCTCCACCCAGTCAAACAGTCTGTACAGGAGACAACAGTGTTGCCTGAAGATAAAACACTTTTTTATGGTTTGTTGATTCTCACTCATGCAGCATAGAAGAACATTTGTCTTATGTCCCATAAAAATATTCATAATAAAACATATATAATGATGCACAACACAAACTTGTGCAGCATATTGAAGTTTTGTTTTATAGAACTTCTACCAAAATGTTGCACAAAAAATATTTTACAAGATTAAAAAACAATGTTGAGAATACTACTGATTGTTGTGTGATGAACACAACTATGGAAATCCTGAAATTATTATATAATTATTAAATAATGTCCCGCACTGTTTGTCCTAGACCCATGAAAAAGGGTGATTTTCATAAGCGATCTGCTGGGGACTGTCCCACTAAATACCGTTTTTTTAATGTTATTAACCACTTCGTACTCTGATTAGGGAGTAAGAGTCATCATATGTCTTTTCCGCCTTTTAATTTTGTGTAGGTTTCACCACATACACATACACAGTTACTCCCCTGGACATAGTTTCTGCAATAAACACATTAACAGGAGTAAGTAAATAAGTAAAATGACAAACATAAATGTCCACATACTGTTGTGATAAAACAGCAAAACACCCGCGACATTACAGGCCTAATGTTAAAGATTTTTCTCCACAGTATAAAAATCCAGCATTACCAACAAAAAGCCAGGAAATAAACTTATTTTATTAAAAACTCTAGATATAAAATAGACATAAAATTCAGCAGTAAATAATACTGATACACACATAATATAACGAATTCACAACATATCGGGTGTACGATAAAGTGAAAAATGTGAAAAATTCCTTAGACTTAACATTGGGATGAATTTTATTACATCATAGCTCTGCATCAAAATGTCATAGAGACATAAGGGTGGGCTCATATAGCTCGGCTTAGCAAGCAGCAACAAATGGTGACACTACTTCAGAGCCACACCCTAGCAACCAGTTACAGTACCCTAGCAACCACCCTATTGACTTCCATTGAAAATAATGCCATAGACTTAACATTGGGCAGAACTTTGTGATGTCATAGCTCTGCGTCAGAATGTTGTGAAGACTTGTATGGGGGTTGTATGGGGGTGGGCTCATATTACTTGGCTTATGAAGCAGCAACAATTAGTGACATTTGAACATTATAGCTTCGTCCTAGCAACCAGTTACAGTACTCTAGCAACCGCCCCATTGACTTCCACTGAAAATGGTGAGAGGCATCAGAACATCATAAAGACAAATGAGTGGTCTCTTTTGACTCAGACTGGCAAGTCGTCTTATCACCATGAAAGTTGTCCAGCCGTGCCCTAGCAACCATTTATAGCACCCTAGCAATAAACAAGAATTAGCTGTTTTGGGGAGACTTGGGAGTTGAATAATTTGATTCAGACACACATTTGTGTGTTAGTTTTACCCTGTGAACTGTCTAGCTACACCCTAGCAACCATTTACGGTACCCTAGCAACCATATAATGAAATGAATAAGCCACATACCAGCATTAGAACATTGTAGAGACATGGGTGGCTGTAAATAGGCTTTAGGTATTGACCTGATAAATTCCTAGCCACACCCTAGCAAACATTTAGAGCCCCCCACCCCGTGTTGTTCAAAAAGCTCTCGGATCTCAGCAAAATTATCTTAATAATATAAGATATATAATATAATAATATCTTAACAATATTGTGAAATGACATGAGTGTGAATAATTAATTACTGATTTTTTTAATGAACTATCCCTTTAATAGTTATGTAGTTAAGGGGGTGATTGTTTTTATTATTTAGGATATTTCTGGGTTGTTACCATAGAAACTTTGTTATTTGCTTTTGACCATTTTTGTTTGCATTTCTCTGAACAAGTTTTCTCTTCTGTTGTTTATGCATAACTGTTTGTTTTATTTATAACAGAAAAAAGCACAGCTGATACCAGGCTAACGACATAATGTGCTGATTGGCTGCTTGCTACATGCAAATGCACAGGATTAGACAGTAATTAATACAGATTAGTTACAGGTAACCTGAAATAAATTTGGCACGCACACACTACCAGGCAATTACAAATTCAGATTCAAAAGTTTTCAAACTGTCATTATTTCTGTATAGATTGTATTGTTGGTATTTTTATGTAGTTTACAGGTTCTCATTAGGTTCTCATTACTGTAATAGAAGGACATTTTTAATTCAGTTATAATTACAAAACACTGTAACACAATGTATGTATTATGTATTATATATTAATGGACATATTATTATATTATATTCATGTTATATAAATGAGAATGTTTTTTTTGGTATAACAGTAAAAAGTACTGGTAGAAATAAAAATATCACAGTGCAAAAAATATTACTGAACAGTAGAGGGAGACAATGAGAGTTGTTTAGCGCAGTTCTGAGTCTCCAACTATTCCTTTGGCATTAATTAATCTTTCATTTGTTTATTTAGATCTAACTGATTTTCCATATTTAAGTATATAGTCTAGAATAGACTATAGTTTTATAGTTTTTTAATAGTTTTTTTAAAGTAAGTAGCTTTTAACATTTTGACATGTTTTAAATTCATTGTATATCTCCATTTATAAATCACAAAAATAATGTGTCAATTTATCTTGATACATGAATAAATGGGCCAATTGAATGTCAGTTATGGCTTTCAATAGACCCCACATTCATTTTTATGTTGTGTTACACTTAAATTTAAGGGAAAAGTTACTCCAATACCAATGCAACCAATGCCTCGCCCGGGGCGCAATTCAATGTAGAACCACCACTGCGTGCAATAAAGAGGTTTCAAGCAACAGGATTGATTTAAAGGAATGTTTTGGACTGAAAATTAGTTAAACTCTATGCACATTTTCTGTATATGCTGTTGATTAACAGAAAATAGTTTGGGCTTGTTTCTATGCTTTAAAAAAAGCAAAAGTGTATTTACAGTAATTATCTTATAACAAAAGTCTAAGACTTGTATTTTTGTTAAAATGTTTATTTTAATTCTTTCATATAAAACCATGTAAAATATGGATTATAACTTTGCACGGATTATATTGATATTTTTACATTTTTAAATCACGTTAATATGTATGTATGTTATGTATAAAGTATTGTGTTTAACAACAAGTATTGTTGTTAAAGTATTGCGACATAAATTTTAAGGTTTATCCTGTGCAAAGTATGTTACAGATGCTGTAGATATTTATTTATTTCTATTAAATCTGGAATGATCCTTTAACTCTTTCTGAGAACTGAGAACTGTGTCACTAATCTGCTTTTATGAGTTTCTTTAAATTTTGCTTATATTAGCTTTTATGCTGTCAAATATGGTGGTTGTTTATTATTTTCTGTTCATTTTATTTTAAGCATCAAGATCAATTTTGTTTAGGCTTTAACATTTCAACCCAAATCAAAATATATTATAATATAAATATAATATAAATAATATCAATATAATTTATTTATACATTTATATAGAATATAATTTTTTTATATTTAAAATTTAATTACTTGTATGTAAATTATATTATATATAATTATTATTATACAGTATAAAATCTTGAAAGGTTATGAACGTGCATCAAACACTTTGAGTCACGATTATTGAGTTATTCTGGGTCTATGTTTCCTCTCCTTTGTGTCTGTGGTAGATGTAACTGGCCAGGGCTTAGGCATTCAGACTGCAGACAGTATGTTAATCAAGAGAATATACAGTATTGTGTCCTAATTACACATCTGCCAACCCTGTGGCCATGTCTGCATTGCTTTGGCAAGGACTCCACGATACAGAAACAACCCATTAATGTTAAATCCCAGCCAGGGGGGTCAGAGTCTTTGGTAAATTAGGATAAATCTTACCCTCCACCCCTTCTACTGGTGTCTCATCCTTCTGGACCAGTTAAAATGTATGTACAGTAAATACTGTATGTACATGTACTGTAGTCTGTACAGTAATCTATCTATCTATCTATCTATCTATCTATCTATCTATCTATCTATCTATCTATCTATCTATCATAGGTACTCCTGCCCTGCAGATGTCGCTACCGTGCGTTGCAAATGACTCATAGAAAGCGAGAGACTGAGGGTTGGACTAACTGGAACACAACGGGAGTTTGTTCTCAGCTGAGTTTTGGCCATGAGAGTGAGACAGTCAGTCTAGACGCTCTTGACAGCCTCGTCTGGACGAGAGACACTTCCCTCTGCGGCTCTGTCCCCACCACGACGACATAATTATAAACGTAAGCAATTTACATCTGTCATACGAAGTTATTTTGTGATTTTCTTTGAGCAGTTGGAGATAGTAAATGCGCCACATTTCTGCAAGGATAAAGCAATTAAAGTTGTTGCAGACGGTCGCAATGGAAAAGACCCTGCGCGCGTTCACGATCTTAAAGGGAGCGTTGCAAATGAATTCTGCGTAAACCATGGATCTGGAAATGTGCACGACTGCGGTGTTTCAGTGGTTAAAGTAGCCTTCGGTTCGGGCTCTTTCAGCTGTTTATTTGGCAATAACTCAAGTTGTGTTAATTAGAAAAGTGTGCTTTGCTGCAAAGCGAGGTTTTGCTATTCCTGTCTAATTAAAAGTTTCTCTGCGCATGTGTAGGGAGCTGCGCAGAAGGTAAACATAGTACGTAAATACAGGCAGCTGTCTGTGCAATAAAAGCATTTTTTACTACAGGGTATAATTACTTGTAAGCTTTCAGGACATTATGTTTTTTTTAAGAAATATGACCTTTTTGTCATTTTATGTCCTGTTAAGTTTATATATGGCTGTTTGCTGACTGAATACTGTGGCATATATAAACTGTATACTGCATTATATATTTAATTTTAAAAAGTAGGTCTGTGTAAGTGACGGTCAGGTTGAGCACATTACATTATTGGACAAAGTATTTCCAGTACGGGTTGCATCTCTTTTGCATTTAATAGAGTTCCTACATGCTGTTGTTTCATCGTAAACCTAAACCTACCAAACCTCCAGAGTTGATTTGTAGCTGCTGCCTAAATGACAGGGATGTGAATCAGAGACCTCAACCACAATTTTTCTCTCTTTGTCATTCACAGATGCATAATTTACCCCTACTGGCCGTAATTCTTAGAACAACTTTCTCCTCTTTATCCTGCGGTCATTTTAAATGACTGAAGTAACAAAGTGGCATTATGCAGACCCCCAGCTTCACCCAGTCATTCCTAGTGACACATACAGTTCAGCACCACAACATGCATGTCTGCAGAATTGTCCAAAACCTAGTGAGCTGTCTACATTCATGGCATTTTAAGGCATAATCATGTGGGCATGCCCCAGATCCGAGGGTTGTTCCAATAGGTAGCTAACATGTTTATGCATAATAAGTTACTAAGATGTCTTCGTTTGTCATGTCTTTTTGTGAAGAATGCTTGTGCACAATGTGACAAGCTGTGTAAGTGTCCAATGCATTTGTGTTAAGGGCACAGTTTCTACGATGCACAGAGTTGTGACCTACGTGGAGTGTTTCACCTATGAGGTTCCATTTTCAGATTCTGCTTAGGTAAGCTGCCTATATAAGCAGCAGACAACAAGGCAGTGCACTACATTTGGGAACAGGGCCTGTGATAACCATTTTAGGTGTTGAATTAAGTAATACTCTTTGCTGACCACCCCCACCTCTCACTTTACGTCCATTTCATTCGATCTCTGCTAAAAACACAGCAAGAAGTTTCTCATAACGCAAACTCTTGTTCTTGTTTAGTCCTGTGGTGTACTGGTCCATCTTGCTGTTATTGATAAGCAAACCCTGGATTATGTCCTATGGCTATTGCTACCGCAGAGAGCTAGAATGTTAGAGCTAGAGAGCTAGAATGCTAGAACACAGATACTATTCTTATTAGCAAGTATTACAGAGAGGATATGAAAATAAAGTTGTTCCCCTGAAGGTTAGTTTTTTGTTGTCTGATGTTGAATTTTGCACTAGGTGTATTAGTTGGCAGATTTTGTCATGTTTGTTTCCAGCACAACCTTTTTTTTACCAATGACTATTGAAAACTGAAAAATATTGATAAAATTCAACAGCTTTGACTAGTTAGTGCAGTCCAATTTGGAGCAAGTATTACACAATCTTTTAAATCCTGCCACAAATATGTTGATAGCATGACTCACCTCTTCAGTATATTTATGGAGCTCGTTCATGTGTAGTTTATGTACTATAGTAAATGGATTTTTACAGCTGTTGGTTTATCAGAATGTAAAACTGACTTTTAACAGAATTTAAAAATATGTGCATTTTGGCTGATTTAGTTTTACATGGTATTTATGTACAGCATAAAACTGCTTTCAATTTCTGTGTTAGTCTATATTCTGCTTAAACAGGACTTGGGGTGGGACATACCGAAGGGCTTGTTTTTTCTTTTAATACTCAGTAGTTTTAGTTTATGTCGTCACAGTGTATCAAAGGCATGGCTAAGTTTGAAATAGCATGCTACCATAGAAACCCCAGTTTTTATACAGTGCACACTAGGTGAGTTATCAGAATGCAAAGAGTACTTCAGTTACTCACATTGCACAAAGTTTGTGCATAATTCTTTATCCAGCAATGCAATGCTCTCAGTTTAAGCTTCAATTTTCAGTGTGATGACAAGATGATAACTGAATGATGCTTGATGCGACAACAATGTAGCATACTGCTGTTGAACTGAGACTGAACTCAAATGCTTTCGGTGGAATAAAGATTATTCACTTGCTATTTAGAAATAGTATTCAGTGTAGAGTATACTATATGCATTATGCGAGTAGCATGCTAGTAATTGCTAGCAGTGGGTGGTATTTAACACTACATGAACTATATCATAAATTCTTCTTCTTAAGCTCAAATTGCACTATAAAAACATTTTCCAAAAAACTTCCAGATCGCTTTAGGTACTGCGAATATGCAAAATTTCTCACAACATTCTGTAGAGAGCTCCACGGAGCATTGCATTTTCCCCTATTTGTGGGAATAGAACAGCGATATCTTGTTAATTCTATAATCTTTGATATTGGGGGAGGGGACATTCTCATTGTAGAGAGTGTTTGTTTGGACAAGCATTCATTTGAAGAACATTTGATTGGGAAAACATTTGTATTTGCTCCTAAACTGGAGGTGTTGGGATGGAACAGAAGAAAATCTACATTTAAATGTGTATAATGCATAAATAGTGTACTTTAAAAGTACGCTAGCCTATAGATGACTCAAGCTAACAGATATGAATTAAGTCAAAATTTGAGTCTTCACTATATCCATCAACAATCACGACATTATAATACATATTTTATATCTTTCTTCACTCCTGTGGCAGCGGAGCACTGGGGAACAAGCATGTTAGCGACAAGCCATCTACTTGTACTTGTTCCTAAGGTAGCGAGCCTGCTGATGATTAGGGACTAACAGACTGCTATTTTCCCTCTTCTTTCCTCTCAATCTTTATTTTTAGCTGTTTCAGGCACCCTTCCCAGTCCACCCAGGGAGTCTCTCTGTTTTAGCTTAGGCTAAGACTCAAAATTCACGGGTTTTATTATCTACGGCTGTGGCAAGGAAGCAAAAGAGGCCTTTCTGCAGGTTCTTCTTTGAAGAATCTCAGTTTTATTCATGTATACTCCATTAATATTGATCACAGTCCTGGTTGAACGCATCTATTTGCTTTGAAGGCTTATTGATGGATTAGTTTCCTGCAGGAATAATTCATCGGACAGGAAGAGACAGCGTTAGGATAAGACCTTGAGATCTTGAGTCTGTAGTCAAGAGCTGAACCAAGCCTGGAGGTTCAATAAAGGTGCACACAACTTTTTTTTAAATCCTTTTATCAGTCATTATTTGTAAATTTGTAAATTACTTTGGGGATACAGGAAAATTATGCTGATTGGCTGTTGGCATCACAAAGAACATCCCAAAGCTAATTCATTAGCAACTATCATTTTGTTTATGAGCTGTGACTACAAAGCAGCACATGGGCCATGCTAACCAGACCAAACCTTAAATTACCCTTACATCACACAAGCAAAATGCAGAACGAAGAAGATCAGAATAAAATATTACATGTTGAAAAGATATTGATGCTTATCTAGCTGTTGCTTGCCAACATATTTATTCATGGAGACTGAATTGAAGAATGCCCTCCTGGTCTCTTATGTGGTCACTGAGGTTTAGTCTATCCTCAGCCTTGTTTCTGATGCATTCCAGCTGAATATTTCCTAAACCAGAATTATTACATTTATACGCACTTCTCTATTCAGTTCCCCAGTGGAGAGGCTCTGGAAACACTGGCTATGTTCCAGTTCTCATCCTTCTACTAAACGCTAATAGTACGTAGCACATCATAAAGTTCCATCTTGATGCCACAGAGCTTGCGTCCTGTTAGCATTTTGCATGTAACTTAGCATTTAGCTAAATTTGTTACCATACTATTCATTCTGACTAAAAGGTGGGGAGTACAGATGCTTATGAGACCGGAAATCCATTAAAACACAATTTTTTAATGTACTATGATTTCATATGCACTCCAGGACAGATAGTATGTAAGTCATCATGTTTTAGTTCACACTGGCTGCTGTTGCACATTGGGTATAGAATTTTTTTATATATCCCATCAACACAATACAAAATATAACATGGGGCTTGATTTTAACAATCGATAAATCATTAAATCATGTAAAGTGGATGTGAAACCAGAATAAAGCCAGCTGGATGAAGGGGAGGGGCTGATAAAATAAGAGTGATTGGTGATGTTGGATTTTTTTTTAAAGGTGGAAAGTTGAACAGTTTTTCTTTGAATAAATGCATTGAATCATGCACTATAAGGTCAGGGATGTACATTAATAAAGAAAATGTTCTATGGTCAGTTTTGATTTTTGTTTACTTTTACTGTTTACACAAACATTCACACACAAACACTCTAACCCTGTATGTCAGGTGAGCAAGCGAGCCATCTGTAATTTGATAGTCATGGTGTAATGAGTCTAGATGACATTGCTGATCCATGCAGACATTACTCAGCCAGTTGTGGCAGCCCAGCATTTCAGCTGACTTGAGATCAGTTCTGTATGTATGTATGGCTTTGACAAAGATTGGAGTTAAGGTCCTAATTACAGAACAGGAAAATGAGAAGAACTGTGGCACATTGCACTGTCCCACTGACAATGAAATGTTAAACGCAATCTGGTTGTTGTGACGTAAAGCATTCCACTTCCGGGTCCAAGCCTCCATTTGTTTCAAGTGAGATTACCATCAACAACCATTTATAAGTAGAAGCAATATTTATTAGCAATATTTATTCACATTATAAGCTAAGCTTTTATAAACTCACTGTGTACACTACCATCTCCAGGCTCACAACTTTTGCAAATATTTTTCCACAGTTTGTGCTCAACCCTGTTACTACATAATTTTCCTTCTATTTAAAAAAAGTAACATCGAATAAAATTAGCTTAACTTTTAACCCTGTTACTGTACGAATTGTATGAAAAATTAACAAATGTTTTTTCTTTAATTAATCGGAAATAAAAGTTCCACTACAATCCAACATAGCTCCCAAACCATCTAGTCTCATAGTGAGTAATTAATCCAGGCTAAAGGTGCAAACCTGTTACTTGCTAACCTGTTATCCATTCTGGCATAGTTTTGTTTTTATAGTTTTATTTGATGTCTATTTAATCACACAGTTAGAGGTCTTAAACTTTAAAGCTGTTTTAAACATTTGGTAAGAGTGGCAAAAACTGCAAATAGAAAATAATAATAGAAAAAACAGCGAGAGTTTGACCTAAAGCTGATGAACAGTATTTTTTGAAAGTGTAAGCACCTCCTCTCACTGTTAAAAAAAAGGTTTTATTCTGGACCTGTTTTGTGCCCTATTTATGGGAATTGCCTTATACGTGGGCTTTGATTGCCTGATGTTGAAGCCTGGCAACCAACGCCACCAAACACATTGTGAAACCATCAGTCTTCGTGATCAGTTCCTTCCACTGGCTTCAGACTCATGTATGGTCATATCTACAGCTGCCACCTAACATGCCCATAAGTGGAGAGGCAGACAGCTCCTCGCCTGCAGCCTGCCCACGTCTCGCTGTTTCTCTCTCTCAGTTTCCCTCCCCCTCTTGCCTTCCTGGCATGAGGAGAGGGATCCAAGAGAAGCCTGCATTCCTGCAGCATAGCAGGAAAGCTTCCTGACACAGGCGGGGAATGCGTGACGTCCCCCTCCGACCGTGCGGTCAAACTGCTCTCTGGGCAGCGTTCTTGCCATTGCTTGTGTTTGGCCAAACTCAGTTGGCCAGGAGGGGAAAGGTCTCACAGTGGAGCGCAAGACTCAGGCTATTAAGACAAACTGTCCTTTCACGCTTTGATTTACCAACCATGATTTTGTGTAGTTGTATTGTTTAGCTTCTCATAGATGTTTCAGGACAGAAGTTGTTTTAAATTGTAAGTTTGAACTTCTGTTTTTGTCCGTAGCTGTTCAAATAATGGCCTAAAATTCTTACACAAATATGCAGATGCAAATGTTTGGCCAGCATGTTTGCAAACATGCGATCATGTTGTGCATAATTACCTTCAATACAATGTTATGTTGCAGTTGTGGAAACCCCTGACACGCAAGGGGGCGACAGTTTTAAATGTTGTAGCTAAAAAGAGGCTAAAAGTGTTTCTACTCAGTACCTTTGATTTTTAATGTAGTGTTTTGTTGAAGACAACATGAAACTGTCTTCCTGATGAATAGAACTGTGAGAATTACATAAAGAACAGCATTCAGTGCTTAGTGTTGGACCAAATGGTATAAAGCTAAAAAAAACAGCTGGTAACATTTTTACATTAAACACCTTTTACACTAAATAAACAAACATTACTCACAACCTTCAAACGTGTTTTACTTTATTTCAAATGCCAGTGTGAATGTAGAGCATTGACACAAAAATGCTGTTTTTTTAAATGTATCCAGATCTGACAACACCCTTCACCCATGACTTTAAACACAAAACCACACAGTCTCTACCATGTTGGATATTTTTAGTGCTAAGATTTATGCATTAAATAAAACTTGCATTTTGAAGTGCATGTCCTTAAACCCTGCTTACATCATTGCTAGTTAGCTGTCATTATAGTACACGCCAGCATTGTGTCTCATACCACAAATTAAAGCTTTGTCTTTCTGTCTTCTGCTGTTGCTGCCAAGCTCTGGCTAGCTCTTGTGGAACATATTGCATGGACATGCCCCAGGTCAGTGCCTATGGGAATGAAGTTTTGATAGAAGGTCCAGATGGAGACATGCTAGGCCTCAATAGTGGTTCTTTAATCTTCTCTTGGGGCAAAGCCTATAACCCAGGCCGTACCCCTCTGGTGTACCTTCCCTGAGGACCAAGTCGTGTATGTTGAGCCAGTAGGCACTTTTGGCCCTGTGGACTGGCAAATAAACTTGTGTACAAACACTTTTCATACTCTCACTAGTATGAAACATCACACAAACATTACTACAAAAATGTTGTGTCGATTAATTTATTCTTCATTATATAATTATAATTTGACCTAGAGCAGGTTTTTGCCCAATTGAGCCAAAAATGTCTTTTGCTTTTTGTCTAAATATACATAGCACAATATATAATCACATTCAGCTGTTGAATATACAGCACTGTTTTTGGAGCGTGTACACAAAGATGAGGCCGATTGTAGTCCAGTCAAACATGTACATACATACTGTATAAAACTACTGTAAATTTGAGGCCATTATGTGATTTTAGTCAAAATAATTTAAAAAATGATAGTTTTACAGAATTGTAGTTTAAATCTGACTGATATCAAAAGCCTTGTCAGCCTTCTTTTAGAGTAAAAAAAATTAAGGATAGCTGTATATTTAGAGAAATTCTGGGTAGAGGTAAATTACAATAAAGTATATTTAAAGGCATGACAAAGTCATGACAAAAAACTTTTAAGGCAGTTTTAATGTTATATATAAATGTTTATATGTGGTATATAGCAAAATTGTTCAAAGTTTTAAAAAGGTTTAATAGAAATCAAACTCCGGGACATAAAAGTTGAAGAAAGCCCCATATACTGTACAATGTGTCTAGTCAGACTTTTCCTCTCCTGCCTCTTTGACTCAAGCAAAGGGTGACCTCTGCTAGATGATTCCTCACAGAGAGGCGTCTGGGTGAAAATTTTTGCAAAAATCTTTAAATAGTAGTGCATAAATGCTAACGCACGTTTATGCACCCTGCGTCTCTCTCACGCACACACACACCTCACCTTTTCCTGTGTGAAAACCAAGCTATAAATGTTAGCTGGTGCTGTGGCAGACTCTGCCTGCAGTTGGCATGGCTTCAATCATGAACTGCGTGTGAGTGTACGGAACGCAACAGAACAGAACCCTAGAAGTCCTCATTCTTCAGACTGTACCGTGCATACTGCTGTGGCCTTACTGTCCCATCATCTGTTAACACACAGAGCGTCTTTAAAAAGAGGGACATTGTGAATACAATCAGACGCATTCAAGAACAGAGAGAGAGTGTAAGACACAACAGCCTAATCTGACAAAGACTTAAGCTAAAAGAACTTTGCAGCACATGTCAAAATGTACCTTTTAAGCAGATGGAGTTTTTATGCTGTTCTGTGTTCTGTCCTTTAAGAAGAAACTGCAGTGAGTTCAGTAAGAAAAAACTGGTTATAAATGCATTAACTTTTTTCACATTTTCTTATCTGATTGTGCTTGTGTGTGTTCTGTATGGCAAAAAGTAAACACAAAAAGTAATATTTGTACAAAATATGAAAATATATATAAATAAAAAATCTGTCAATATGAATGTGTTTTTTGTTTTTGTACAAAATATTTGGATGATTGTGTTAAATTTCTTCAGTTTTGTAATTTCCTTTTTCTGTCATTCTTATTCATAAATTAAGAGACAACCAGTTCTTGGATTTGGATTTTCGCCTTACCCTGATTGTCAAGCCCACCCTTCTTCATGTCTAAACTTGGGTCTTTACGACACACACCGTTCAAAATTTACTTTCGTTTCTCTTGTGTCCTCTCTTGTTTCTCTTGTGTCCTCATACATCAGACCCACAGACAGAACAGGCATGCTTTAATTCAACTCATGGCCTTTGAAGTGTAATGTTTAGTCTGCCAATAGACTGTGCTTGTATTGAGGTATGTGAGGATGAGATAGTAATCTCCCCCCACATATGCACATGGTCAATGCAATGCCTTGCCTGTCCTGCTGGAGAGCATATGCCCTCTGTGTGACCTTTATACCAAGACACACACACACACACACACACACACTTGTGAAGAGCAGTCAATGACCCCGTGGTCTAGACACTGTTAGCACTACCGTAAAAGCCATTGATTGGGTGCAAGCTGACACTTCCAGCATCGCCGAGAGTGTTAGTGACGGAGTGTATGGAAACTCCCTCCAGGCATTAATATCAGGGCATTTTTGCTCTCCACACAAACACATAACTATAGGGACATGTGGAGATGGTGTTTTTAAGTCCCTACGGTGTGCTGTATCTTCTGTATGTTTAGCACGTCTAGTCAAACCGGTCTACTTTAACATTGTGTAGCTTGACATGTTTTCTGCACATGAATAATAATTAAAAAATCTATTGGCTTGTAAGTCTAGTACTTCATGACCAGGGCTGCGTTCTCCAAATCATCACAAGCTAAAATGGCCATTGGTGCAAATGACACTATGATATAATTAGCCATACGATGCTTTTAAGAAACACAGCCCAGGTTTGTTAGGCTGGCATTCATGTGGTCATGCCTGCATTCTGTACACTTTAATTAAATTAGGATATAAAATGTATAACAAGTACTAATTTTCATGATGATAACTGGATCACTTGCTGAATTATGCATGCAACAATGAGATCTCATAACAACATTGTACTGTAGCATACTAGTGTTTGAGTACACTAGTTTCATAAAAATAGCTGGTATAGTGTGTACAGTGCAGTATGTTGCTCTAGTGTTCAGTGTTCAGTGTACTCCAGTGTTCAGAGCCTCGTCATACTATTCTTGCAACAAAACAGTATGCATGTAATACCTCAAATACATTTGCCAAAATTTGAATTACAACGCGAGAACACATAGGACACAGTATCCCATAATGCAATGTGCTTGACCTTATATTTCCAGTTAGACAGATAAACTGGCAGTGACAATTAATCTTTCTTTATGTGATTAACTACACAAAACTAGATTGAAAAATGGCAAAAAAAAAAATATATTGTAGCTGGACATCACTTGCTAAAGCAAACAAGCAGCATGATGAGGTCATATAACAACAATGTAGCTTTTGGAACATTTTTCATTGCATACTGTGTTACATCCTTTTTTTTAATGCAGTACACATCAATCTAGTATTCTATTTAGAACATACCCCTTGACTTTATCAAGGTTTATCTAGGTGCATGCAAGGTGCATCTCTCCATCTCTGTCCTGATGCTTAGCATCCTCACACCTGTCTTTCACATGCTTTCTTTACATCGCCATCTCTATTCATTATAGTCTGGCACCGGTGCCAAACACAATGGTAATGTGCATGTGTCCTTTCCATGCACTCTTTCTGTCTCTCTTTTTTTTTTCCGCAGCCCCCAAAGACGGACACTCAGCTGACACCTAAGGGGTCGTAGGAAGGTCACAGACATCTCATGTCTTCATGTACCTGACAAAAACATACTTTCATTTTCCATCTAGTCTGCTATTTTAGCACAGGCCTGTCCTGCTATTGTTGTTTTTATTGTTTGTTGTTTTGCTGGGTTTGTTGAGTGTAGACTGATTTGCTTAGAAGTAGTTCACCCCAAAATAAAAAATCTGCCAATGTTTACTGACCCGCATGATTTACTTTTTTTGTGGAATAAAAAAATAAGATACTTTAAAGAATCTTTTGAGCTGTCCTTTTCATATAATAAAACATATTGTAGCCAGGCTGTTAAGCCTCAAAAAATACATATGAACTCCATTAAATACCATAAAAGTGGTCTGTATGACGAGTGTGATTTATTCTATTTTAAGTTTTCTGAAGCCATGTGATAGCTTTGTGTGAGAAACATTACATTTAAGTTACTTGCTAAACATTTGTTCTCTGATTTAGCTCTCAAATCTTATTCTCAAACTGCTTTTGAGTCGTCACTTGGCACCACATTTGATGTTAACACGTTTGGTTCTTGTTTGTCTTGCAACTGAACATGTTGCATCAAGTTTGTATTCGTGCATGTGCAAGATATATTTAAGTGCTACTGCATAGGGTCACATTTTTACTAAATAACAGTTTTAAATTTTGACATGTTGCTCAGACAGATATTAAACCTATTGTATGACCTTGGGACAAATATTTGGAACTTGGCAGCTTTTTTGCTATTTCTGGAGATCAAGCTCTTCTGGTCACTGTCAGTGGTAGAAATATGGCAGAATTTTTGGTGAGCTATTCCTTTAAGACAGAATCTCATGAATAACCCTGTCAGCAAGAATTAGAAGGTCAATTAGAAAGGACGAAATGAAGCCCACGTTTGCACTCTTCCAGCCAGTAATGCCAACCAATGAGCTGTAAACTTTTCTGCTGCAGATATATAAGACCATGATGTCTGGCTCTACGAGAGACTTTGTATCGGCTGCCATTTTTTGAAAAGGCGTCCTTTAAACTCAAGTTCTCTTTGACAAGGTATCAGGCTAAAACAGCTGCATGAGCATTTATCAGAGCAAGTATCTAATTCTCTCATCTCAGCTGCTGATATACTCATCTCACTCTCATCTTCTTAAAGTCCTCTGGAGTCATAATAAATGATATTTCAGCAGTCTGGAACATCATGTCCGTTTTCTTTACAGTATGGGAGAGATTTAGGTTGTTTCTCCTCCACAGGCCTCTCACCTCAGATAATGCTAGCAAACAACACAATGGTATTACCATGTTTAAGGACATGGGATATGGTAATACCATGGTGAGAATATAATTGCTTAAAACACTAATATAGATGAAAGAGAAACAAGTGATTAATTGATTATAAAGGATTATGGTTTTAATAACTGTTTTATAGTGATCCAGATGTTAATATAATATTGTATTGCCAGATTACTGTTGATTCCCATCCCAAATTAATTGTTCACCTTGCTGATACTGATATCTAAAGAAAAAGTTGTCCAGTGGCTGATATCATGAGCACATTCTTATTTTACACAATATTTACATTGAAAATGCATATTAGATATAATATGCTGACAAGAAGTAGAAATTGACATTACTGTTAAATAAATAATACAACAAATAAAAAAGTCAATGAATAATAAAAGTCATCACGATGTTTGGCTAATATTGACAATATAAAAAAATTGGCCATTTATTTTGTAAACATTTAGTGTCATAGTATATTTTAAAATACTACACAATTACCATTAGCTACCAACACTATACTATGGTAACACCATACACTATGCCCTATTTTTTAAGTGAAATAGCCTGCGTCATAACTCACACAATGCTTCACTTTTCTCCTGTCATACTCTGCTTCATCATTCTTGTTTTTGACTTTTTCTAGCCATGAACACAGCAGAGATTAAAATGATCTGCTGGCTTTTCTTTTCTCTCATCTCAGCAGACGATTGAGAACGACACAGACGGATAATGATGCAGGCAAGAGAAGTTTTTTCACAGGGAGGGGGAGAAACATCATCCCACGCTTTTTATTTCCATATTTTATTGTGTCGTAAACAAAATAAAAGAGAAAATGATGCTGTTTACCTCCAACATACTCTGCTAGCATCAAACGCTATGAGTCCCCTCTGTATCAAACCCAACATCCCCCCACTGCCTGCCCTGCCCCCTTTAGCAGACCCCCGCTCTGCCTGAGAGTGTGTGAGACAGTGTCTGGATCTGGCTGCAAAACACTTGTCTGAGGGGAAAAATGTAATCGTGGCAGAGATGGGGGTGTTTGGGGATTTGGGGTGGGGGGGGGGCTGTCTCACTTTTTGTGTTTGAGAAAGAGACAGAGATGGTGTAAGGGGGTGTTGTCTCACCCTGTGTGTCTTGATAAATCAATCTTTAGACTGGCAGACGCAGCAGGCACCACAGAGACAATCTCAGACTGGCACCATTCAGCCCTAAACCCCTGGGCACACACAAACCTAGACAATAATGAGACGCAAGCTTCGGCACAACACAATAATACACATATTTTAGTTGCAAGACACAAATACAGACAACATTGCTAGGGCTGTCAGACTGTAATTGTATGCACACACCGTCTCGCACACTTTTATCACTTGTTGGCTTTTATTGGGAATAATCTTTTTAGCGGTGGAGTCATTTTATGTAGTTATGGAAAAGTTTTGTTTGGTATTTATGTGCTTCTGTGGGTGGTACTGTTATTGCGTTAGTAGTGTGAGCTGGCACATCCATGAACCATCTATAGATCGTTTTATGCGGATTGCACACAAAACAATGGCAATCACTTGCCAAAATCTCAAGCTGCAATCTGACTGAAACTCTGCCTGGAAACAGGTGTGTTAAAGATTGTGAGGTTTATGGCAGCAAATCAAGATTTTGAGAGTTTTGTTTATATCCCAGGCATACCAAGCATTATCTAAAGTTTCTTCTCGTTTACACGGTACACATCACAATTGCAGACAGTTAGAACATAAGTTTAATGTGTAATATTCAGGAGCAGGATTTTAGACCAATGAGATTTCACTGTGAGTGGGGATACAAACACTGTGATTTCACTGTGAGTGTGACATTGCAGAAATCTAGTTAGGACAAAACTCAGGTTTAAATGAAAGACAGCTTTTATTGATTTTTAATGTATTGTGTCATGTCTGGTCGGAATATAGTGATTATAGCAGACAAAAATAACCACAAGAAGATCTGTACACTCTTATTTGTTTTCAGTCTGTGTAATACCCAGTAAATATTACTTTTGTTTTAAAATGTTTTAACTGTTTTCTGTATATATATTGAAGTGACTACTGTTCCATTTTTTTTATTATTATGAACTTGGATTTATATGTAAACTTATTGTGGAAATATTTACCCCTAAATGGTGAATAACAACTAAATGAATTGTGCTTAGTTGCTTTATGTGTTGGGTCAGATGTCTTCCTGTCTATGTGGGTGGTTCTTGGCCAGAAAAAGCTGCAAAGTTGGCCAGTCTTATGACAGTAGTCAAAAGTCTGGATGAGATGTTTGTCTAAAGCCAGCCCGCTACAGCCAGTGCTGTCCTCCTGAGCTCTCATCCAGCTTTAAGTGTGTGTGCATGTGTCTGCCTGGGGAGGTTTAATTGAGCTGTGACTCACCTAATGGAGAAGGCAAAAGGCTTGCGTCACACTGGGTGCATGGCAGGATGGTAATGAATCAGTAGTGGCTGAAGACAACAGGTGTGTGTCTGCCCAGTCTAGGATGGACAAGTGACAGAAAATATAAATAAATGTAAAAACTGAAGATGAGAGTGTAGGTGGATGCTCTGTAAATAGCAAGACGTTATCTGCAGGTTTGTGTATGTGTATCTGTGTGTGTTTGAGTAGTGTTTTAAAAGGATGAAACCTGATCTTGGCACATTCAGGCTGATTCACAGTTTCTTATAATAAAGAACAACAGAATGAAATGAAAGTGAGAAGGAAATCCTTCATGGGAGAGCAGATAGTGAGATGATGATGGGTTTTGGGATCTTACGTAAGATAAAAGAGTCATCAAATAGTGTTGCTGGGTTATTACGTGGGCACTTCTACTCCAAATTCATATACTATTCCAAGTAATGTCTGTACAGCATGAATACTTACATTCTGGTCTATAGTGTTTTTGATGTTGCTAACAGCAACAGAGAGATTGACCAAGCCTACTTGAAGAACTAGAAGCATAAATTCTTCAATGGTGGTCAAAACAAAACACTACCTAATTGGTTTTATGGCTATATATTACATAAGATATCTTTTAGCAGCATTTCGGTAAACGCAAAAGTTAGGTTACAAGCTATTTAGAAGGCTTTCACCTGATACCAAATAGATGTGTGAAAGTCACGTTTGGCTGAGAAGGTTACTATAGCAACAGTAGTGATTTCCATTAGGATCGGTATTGGACAGTATATTGACAAAAATAAGTATAAAATAAGTACAGTTGTTATTTTTTTGCTGTTTCTTTAATAGCAACCTTTAGGATTTTAACCTGGGCTTGGAATGAACTTCAATAGAAATTCCAAATTACAGACAGAAAAAGATGGCCCTCCTGGAAGTCATAGTATAATTTACACTGGCTGTTAAGTATGCCTGGTTACCGAAAACAGCTGGTTACATAAGACAATAAGTGTTGGGACTATGAGATTAAGTGTGGCCAGAGACAAATCTAAGATTAAGATTAGGGTCAGGAATTAGGGTTAAGGATTCTCAGTTGACTGGCATTATGGAGAAGGAAGGGGCTCATACTGAAACTGAAGCTTAGCAACTGTGAAGGGCCTTAGCAACAGCATGCTGGCCTTGCAGTGTTGGGTCAGAACTCCTCTATTTCTTTTAATTTTGAGTCTGTGGAGATTGAATACCAGGTTTTTAATCTGATAATCAGTCCACAATGTCATTTTTTTAATGTTCTCCATCAGTTCTATGCTTGTGCAGACGAGGTGTGTGTGTGTGTGTGTGTGTGTGTGTGTGTGTGGTAGGCTGCTGATGCAGTGCTTCATTGGGCTGTCTATTTAATAACACAAAATGTTGGCAGGAGTATAGTTGGCTTCAGGTGATGGTCTGGGAGAGCTTGTATAGGGTGCGGTGTCCTTGAAGCAGGTGTAAGTGGTTACTGTTGTAAAGGTAATCTGTTTTTAGCACCATCTTCTATGAAATGTCAGACACATGAAGGATATAGTTCCTGTTTGCCGTTCCACCTGAATTATCAGGGTGCATGAAATGGAAAGGTTGTCTTTAACCTTTGCCCTTATCACTTGGGTACCACAACGATTAGTACCTGGTCCTATATTCATCTTAATTTGCACACAGAATTGTGAATCAATCAGCATGGCTTCCCTTAGTACTACTTTGTAGACCACATTCAACTCACATCATTTCTCCCAACATAAAGACATTTTATTGCTCATCACTTGGGAACAAAATGACAGTGCTGCTGTTTTCTTTGCAGGTGTTTGATTGCCAGCTAAGAAGTTTCCTAGCAACCAAATTTTGGTGGATAAATTATGCTGTGCATTGATAGCATTTGTTGTGCAGGTGTACAATTATTAACAAAGAGGATAATTCATGGATGTTATTGTGCTGGGTTTTACAGGTTTCATTACATAGTGTAGGAATTATACTGTGTTTTGGAACTGGAACCTGTCCTGCTTGTATGATGTCACATTAGAATTCTAGATGCCCATAAGTTTTTATATTTTCTAAATTCCACTTAAAACTTAGGTGACAGTAAATTAAATATAGCATTAAACTTGACAAATCTTAGCATGTGTTTTTGCAAACAGGACAGCAAATCCTTCCCAACCAAATATCAGTTGAAGGTCCCATTATTATTATATTTATGGCCTATGATACTTCTTACAAATTTATTATTTTAAAATTAGGGAATCCAAAGGACATGCGTTGTGCTTGCCAATGCAAATCTGTATTGTCTTAATGCTTTATGCTAGGGCGTTGCTGGTTGTCAGTGCATTATTGGGTGACATTAGAAGGTCATTGCTAGGATGTTCTGGGTGGTTGCTAGTTGGTTTGTTTACTTAAGTAGCAAACAAATAGCATAGTTTTCCCCAACAAGCCATACATTTTGCAACATCATCCATGTCTTCCATTTATACTTGGAAAACTTGCTCTACATCTAGGAAGGCTCCAAATAATCTATTTTTGTCAGATTGCTTTGTTTTTATTAGTATTTGGCAGCAGGCACAGTGTACTTTTTGTTCTACACTGCTTTACATTCTTTGCATGCTGTAAATCAAGTGTTCAAACCGTACAAAGTAAACTGTATTTACTGCAGAGCTTAACATGGACAGTCATGCATACTGTACTCATACTGATACTCATGCATACTGTATTTACAGACTGTAAATATGTACTGTAGCATGTACATATTTTTAGCAGTGACATATTTTTAACCTATCCCTGAAACTTTTAGATACATTGCAATTGAAACGTCGGTCATAAAAATCCAAAGTTTAAACATTAACATTGTATGGAATTAAGTATCCTTAATAGTGTTGTGATGCCAAAGTGATGGCTCAGTAGACTTCAGGTACTCTGTTAGGGGAACAACATGTTAATCCATCAACGGTGATAATCCGTTGATGGAGGTTTTACCTTCATTGTGCGTGTGTTTGCGTGTGTACTTGCTCCTCAGCCAAACAGCCTTTATCTGGTACAGTGTGCATTGTTAGATCATTAATCAATGTCAGAAGAGCAACATGCCCTCCAGTGTTTTTGTCTCAATGAAAAACGTTTTGCTGTGTGACTGTCATACAAATGTATGGGCAGCCATTGACAGAATACAAGGATTAGTTTCTATATTATGTCAAAGCTGAAGCACAGGAGTCCTGTCTTTTGTTTATCATTCAGTCATGACGGAAAACCATTTAGTGATTCCCCAGATAGCCTCAGTCTCAGATTTCTTGGCCTCATTTTAAGAAGCAAGACTTGACCTGTGGAATGCATCTATGGTCAGATATACCAATACGAATGATTTGTATTATGTAACAAAGTGACACCTGGAGCGTCCACAGAAGGACATCTGGATAATGTCAGAAGTTGTGAAAGTTTCAGAAAGTACCAGGAACCCTTGGAGTAAAAAATGAGTGCAGAAATGATGCAGATCAGTCCGTCGCATTATTCAATACCCGCTGCAGTTGTTGCATTGAGGCCCTACACTATCTTACAATGTTCAGTTGGTCACAGTGAGCTGCGGCAAGCTGGCCGATTTCCAAAGAGAGATATTCGGCATATAGAATGCTGACACAAGGAGGAACTGTCTCCAGAAAGGAGGACAGGAACGAGGGAGCGTCTTGGCTGTTTGCGTTCCGGCTGATATCGGAGCTGTCAGTCAAACAATGTACAAACTGTCTCCTAGGGACAAAAAGAAAACTTCACTCATACTCCTTCCCAACTTCCTCCCATATCTTTATCTCTATATATCAGTTTAGCTGTTGTTTAAATTAGATCTTCATTTTAAACATCCTCATTCTTGGGTTAAATGCACTTGGCTGTGATGATCTGCCAAATGACCCAAGCTACGGATGAAGGAATCTTCATATTACCAGAACGTGTAGTCAGTGAGTTTGTTTAATGACTAGTCACCCAGTTGATCTTAAAGAGACAGTTCACTCAAAAATTAAAATTTGCTGTCAATTACTCACCCTCATGTTATCCTCATGTTCTAAGATGTAGGTGACTTTTGTCAGTAATATTGAACATTTTTTTGAAGTAACATTGAGGTCTTATGAAGCGAAACGATCAGGTGTTATCTGGTACATGTGCGTTCTTACCGCATATGCGTCATTAATGCTGTAGGAATTCCGTGTTCTAGACACGCTCAGAACTATTTGTCTGAGGTTATCAGGGTTTTTCCTGGCTCAAAATGAGGCGGAGGTGATACCATCCCAGTCATGTGCACCTTTGTATTGTACCTGACTGAAGGAAGCAGTGTATTCTAGCAGTTCTAATGAATGACATGGTTGAAAAAAGGCAATTATCAAGTAAAAATTCAAGAATAAATTAATACAACATAACAACTAATGTTAACATTTACGGTTAACAAAGAGCAGAATTGTTTAAAATTAAAGCAAGTTTAATATAGGCTTTTCATGTTCAGTTCACAGGATCTAAAATAAAAAATCATTCATTATTTTATTATTGCTTTGTTTTAAATGGCATCATCTTATGACAGTCAAACTGAATGACTTTGTAAGCAATTAGTAACAATTTGTCAATAATCAGGATTGTTTAGGATAATAATTACTATACCAGTCTTATAAAATGCTCGTCAGTTATTTCAACATGAATCGGTTCAACAGAGCCATTATGTTGTAAAGCGTACATTACTGGTTGCGATGTGTCCACCCTGTTAGCGAAGATATTTTCCTGTTTGTTCAAATGGGGATATTTAAATGAACACAGTGTGTTTGTTGTTGTCACAACTGTGTTTGTTGTTGTCAGTAAATCGGATAACTTCGAAAGGCCCTTTTCAGCTCTTGTAGCTCTTTTCTCCCTACATTTTAGCAGCGCCTCACTGTGCTTATTACAAAACAGCAACTGTAACTGAATGTAGCAACTGCACTTAGAAATTATAGTCCACCTAGTGCAATGCTTTCCAATGTTTTCCATGAAAAACACAGACAAATTTTGTCATCGGCCAGAGGCGGCATGAAATTTGACAGACACATCTGCCTTCAGATTCTTTATTAAGAAAAACCCTGGCTATGGATTTAGATAAGTGAATTGTCTCTTTAAGAATTAAAATTGGGGTTTTATTTATCAGCTGGGTTTGCATTGGCCCTCCTGATTTTTCCAAATGAGAGGTCCTCTGAGTCAGCATCATTGTTGACCCTGGGACAACATTCCAGTCAACCAATCAGATTTGAGGAATAAGTTTATAGTCACTATGAAGTTAAGGCTTTTAAGTTATGGTTGAGGTTAGGGTTTGAGTAATGATAGGGTTTGTCTGCAGAAATGACCTAAAACAAACTATGTCGACCCAGGAACATCTCATTTGGCAAAATCAGGCTGAGCAGTTTGCATCAGTGATTGTACATCAGGGCTTTAACACGTCTCTCAGCTTCAGTCTCCACAGAACTGTTTTTTACAAGGTTGCAAAAAAATTAGGAAGTACACCTGATATGCCTTTCGTGTTCTGTCACAACTCAGTCAGTCTCTCTTTGATTGATTTGATTGATTTTTGTCTCTACCTACATAATAATACATCATGCAAATTGTCCCATAATCACCTACTGCTATTTGACAAAAAGTTTGAGGGTAACAACCCTTGATCTGCCCACACTGTGGTAACAGGTATTGACCTATTAGGATGCATTGGGGGATGTTGATGCAAGCAATGTGAAAGCTGCACAATGTGCCATAAAGTGGCAATATTTGCTTTATGAAATTGTTTTTATATTAAATACTTCATATAATTCCTCTGAATAGTCTTGAGTTTTACAAATGAGTTTTACCAATAATGTCCAAATCAAATTTAAAAGGTGTGTTTTGGTGTTGCTGGGAATGTTTTCTTCACATTGTGTGTTTCTAGAGTTGATTTTATTTATTAAGCAAACACACAGATATCTGATAGCTACAGGCCATTAGAATGTCTGCAGAGGCACCACTATAACTATAACCTTAACTAGCTAGACCTACAGTAGAAAAACTATAGAATGAAATGATACATTTACATTTACACAGTTGGCAGACGCTTTTATCCAAAGCGACTTACATTGCAGTATACTATACATTGTTTCTGAGTATGTGCAATCCCTGGGATCAAACCCATGACCTTGGCGTTGTTAACGCCATGCTCTAACCACTGAGCTACAGGAAAGCCAATGTTATGAATGTTAGATAACTGTAAAACATGAGAAAGTCACTAATGGGACATATTTTGCCCCATATTTAACATTTCTTAATTGCTTGCATCTCATATGGTGCATTGATACAAAGGAACAGTCAAAGGCAGACACTGTTTCCAGAGCTGCCCGACATCCATCCCGATTATTTGCTTTGTCTTCTTTTCTACACACTAGTGCTTTCTGCTAACAATGTTTCATTTGCCTTCTCTTGTTGAGCTGGCTTCTCTTCTCCCTGTTGTGTTTGAAGTGGAGTTGATTTTACTTTCAGAGGTGTACACGCCACCCCCAGTTATATTTTTCTTCAGACTTCAAAGTGCCACCCTGCTGTGTTTTTGCATCTGAGCAAATAAAGAAGGTTGTTTCTCTGGTGTAGCCTTCCATATGGCTCTCCTCCAAAATGAGACAGCCATGGGAAAAGGGAATCACTTGTTCAAATATCATCATGGTAACCAGTTTTCTCCCTTTCTGTTTTTATTTCTCCACAGTTTCTCATAAGATGAAACTCCAGCACCCTAAAGAAGGATGGTATCCTTGGCACATTGGACAAGATGGTGCCTGTGGGCATCTGTGACACTAGTACACCAAGTGTGAGTAGTGGAAGGAAAGACAGTCATAGCAGACGGCTCACTTTCAAGCATTACAGTAAAACGACAGTTGGCCATGGCTGCATATCCATGGTTTGGAGGATAGGGTTCCTTTGTTTAGTGAGTACTTTTACCACAGTGAGCGTCATATACCAAAGTCCAGCGATTCCTTTGGCCGTAGAGGTTGAAAGAGAAACTGACACATCTGTCTTCAACCAGAGGATCTAAAATGGAGGTCGCACAGGCACACACTCACACAATCTCGTTCTGCTGGACTGGTTAAAACTGCAGTCAAAAGCCTTACTGCAAGGGCAGTATGCAGGCTGCTGACTACCCAGCCACAAATAATAACACAGGTAAGAGTCACTTTAATTCTTACACCTAAAGGTGCACCAAGAGATTTTTAAAACTTAGATATTTGCACTTGATCCCAGTCATATCAGTGGCCAGGAAAAAGCTGTTTTATAAGGCCTGTCGCCCCCTCATGGGGGCTGCCATGCTGATATCACATGACCTGCCAAATACTGCTCGTATTATCCTGTTAAACACTACATTATCCCTTTCAAATAGCAGACTGGTTACATTATTCGTGACAAAATCTCAATATGACAATATGTCTTATTCATGTTGAGATGTTGAAGTGTCATGCTCATTTAAAGAAGGGGCATGTTCTCCTCTCAAATGTTTAAAATTAAAAATCAAATGTCTCAGTTTGGCCAGTACAATTGATTTGCAACAGTGATTGATTTGCAATCAGCTTAAAGAATTAGTTCAAAATTGCAGGGAGATTAATGGTTATTTTATTAAAAACAACTATTTTAGGATATTTTCTAAACCCTGAAAAAAGGTAGGGATCTGAACCATGGTCTCCTTACATGCAAAACATAAAATGTACCTCCAATAGACTGAGACATCATAAGCCTATATTACAAATGACTGTTAAAATGAAAGTTGTTCAAAATATTTTTTTTTTTATCGTGTCTCATCTTGTTATGGAACTGAGCCCGGGCCAACACTTCAGATAGTTAGTAGTTATAGTGATAGATTCTTGTATTAATGGCGTCTTTAAACATTTGAAAATTTTGTTAATCCCTATCATGTTATCAGGACTTATGTTTCAACACAATAAAAAAAGAGAGTTTTCAGGAAGCGAAATTTGTGACTTTGTGCGGGGCCAGCCAAATGCTGACTCTGAGAATACTCTAGTATCCCGTTTTTTAATATCAGATGTGGAATTTGAACTTGAAGTGGAATTTGGACCCATACATCCAAATATTCCTGAGAGACCTGAGGTAGAGGATATTGTTTTAACAACTGGAAGGCCCCCAAGCTGAGCTGGGGTCACAATGTTCTGCTTTTTTATTCATCATGGAGAGAAATGAAAAACCAGAACATTCTGTTCAAAAGCAAGTGACGGCCCGTCCAACTGAGGGGAAAGAGCACTGGCCCACGATCCCAAGCAACCTGTCAATCATAGAAATCACAACAGAATGAAACACCCTAAACTAGCAAACTTGGATAGATGTTACAAAAGGTCCAAACCTAAATGGGTCATCAAAAATGAACATTACAGTTATATTTATGGTTCCTCATATTCTTCCAAATCAGTATGACTTTCTTCTGTGGAATCTTAGATGTCCACTGTATCATACAATAAAAGTGTACAAGTGTCCAACTCCAGAAATGACCTGTTAGAAAGCACCTTTTAAAGCATCATGAAGGTTGTCCATATGACTTATGCATTATATTATAAATATTGTAAAGCCATGCTATCTAAGAACCGACTGAAATGTATTTCATTTATTGCTCGTATACACTGTTATATACTTAAAGAGCATACATTCACATGTAGCATGTTTGAAGGGTAATAAGATATTAGAACAACAACAGAGGCTAATAATATCAGCATATAACAAATCAAACATGTCCCTTGCACAAGGCATGACTTTGGTATGACTTGGAATATAGCACATGAGTTTTATGTATCCTGTTTTTGGACCCTGATAGTCCTTCCTGTTCACTTATGTTGTATGGAAAACAGTAGCTCAGACATTTTTCAAAATCTTCTTTTGTGTTCCATTTTTTCCCTGCAAGAAGGTGATACGAGTTTGGAATAATATGAGGGAGAGTATAACAGAGAATAATGACAGAATTATCATTTTATATTATATCTGTTACATTATAACTGTTTTGTATATAACTGTTTTTTGACCTTAAGTTGTATATTTATAGGCGTATAGATATGAATTTATAGTATGATAATTTCTGTATTTTAGTTATAGACTAAAATACTGAAATGATTATTGTTTATTGCTTTGAAGTGTTTGAAAGAAATTTACAAAGCACAGTAACTGAGTACTTAGACAACTGCTAAAAGTGAAAATTTTAATATCTTGACTATATGCCTATAGCTTTGTTCAGTCAGCCCACATTTCATTTCATATAAATTAATGTAATTAAATCTTAATTAAAGAAATGCATGCTGCTGATGTTTTTTTTTAATGTGATTTGATTTAACTCGTGCATGGTTTTGCCTAGCAACAGAGGCCAAAGCTACTCAGTGTTGAAGCTTGTGCTCGCACACATTTCACTTACACAGACACACACACACAAAGAAACACACGTACATATATTCTTCATAGAGTGGAAATCGTGTTGGTGTTTCATGGCAGAGGCGTTTTGAGTGTGGACAGCTTCCAAATCGATTCCCGTCATTTTGCGAGCCCACAGCACACAGGTTTGCGTAGGGAGGTTGGGAAAGGTTGGGGAGTTTACCGTGGGCTGAATGACGGGGAATACTACGCTACTAAACAAACAGGTTGCGGGAGAGAAACACAATCAATACTCGCAAGGTTAAACTGTGGTTAGCCGTGCTTGTTTTAAGGTTAGAACTGAGGCACCCGTTTAAACGTTCCCACCTAACATGTGCACACTTAACACAAAGTTACGAACGTTTCGGAGGCTTGATGAAATTAGCTTAATAGTTTTTAAAGGTTAGAGCAAGGGATATTTTTTCACAGTTTAAAAAAAGCAGATCACACCGGTTATATCTAGTATGACGTTTAGCCCTTGTCTGGTTTACATTTTGCTCAGAAATGTTAATAAAGTGAGAACATATTGCGACGGCTGCTCTGTCTCGCACTTCTTGACTCGGTTCTGCTATGCACACGCGCTTAATTATCTGAGCTCAGCCGGCGGAGGTCATTCTCTTCTCACCACGACGCACACCGCTCCCCCTCAATGTGCTGGGGAATTTGGCGCAGAAAATTTTGCAGGCTTTCTCGCTCTTATTTTCTCTTCTTAATAAAGGAGCCAAGACCTGGAGGCGGCGACAGACAGAGACTGAAGGGGAAAGACAGGGAGGGGAGTGTTGAAAGTGACAAAAGATAGCGTGATGTGTGGGAGACAAGGTCCAAATAAGATTAAAGGTATTAAGAACAAAACTCATTTTGCAGCCTCGGAGGAGATACCCATTGGAGTAGTACACAAGCCTTGTGTAATGTAACAACAGATCTTAATACAACTTATTTACAACTAGACAGCAAAGATACAATAAAACAAATGCGTGTACTGTATGTGACCATACTTTTTTGGTTTGGTTTTAGTCTTGGGAGTCAGGTTTTATGCATGTTTATAAAGGGTGGGTAAAAAGTAACTAGGCATTAAAATTTGGTAATTAAGTCCATATTTCTAATACAAATGTATTACAACAAATTGTTCATGCACATTAATACATAGGAAAATGAAAGTAAATCTTTACATTTCAACATAAGCACCGGTGGTGTCAACTAGTTTCCTCAAAGGCAGAGGATGGAACGCACAGTCCTCTGAAGAAAGTCATTTGGGATATTACTGAACACCTCTCACGGCCGATGCCTGTACTATGGAGGCGAGAAATATGAAATTTACTATTGTCTATTTAGACACTGTTTTCATCATGCCATTTTTTAATTGCCTAGTTACTTTGCATAGCAGCATTGGCTTGTCCAGTGGTGTGACCAATAAAAGAAACTCGAAACAAGTGAAGAATATAACTGTGCAAAGGACCAAAGTTCAATTAATCATAACTTAAATAGAAAAATTAGGACACAAACGTTGACAAACCAAAGTTGTGAACAGCTAGCACACTTGGCCTGAACTTGCTGGTGGATCATAAATCCCAGGTGAGGGGTAAATTTAGGCACAGAGGCTTCTCTCACACCCATCTATCCTATAATGTCCACCAGCCAGCCAGCTGTTCACAGATGGCCTTGCCTGCCTGGTAAAGGAGAGCGGAGGGCAGGTGACATCAACAGCCAGGCTGGGGAAGAGAACGCAAACACGCAGGGTGGTTTAAGGTCTTATCAGGGCCGGATGAGTCATGAGAATGGAAGGTGATTGTGTGAATGGGGGGTTGATGACATGGAGAGCATCAGTTTGGTTTAACAGACGGGGGAAGGAGAGAGTGTGCTTGTATACTGCAGTTCAGTAGCACTGCTGCATCTTATTTGTGGCTTATACTTGGGTAGTGGTTTGAACAAACCCCTAACCTATGGTATTAAATTTTGGCCTGTGACCTTTACTGCATAGCCACAAATGATAGATCAAATTGTGTAGCTTGTTGAAAAGAGCTATGATTTTACTTATCCAAGTGATAGACTGGCTTGTGATTAAAATTAGCAAAATAAGATCATATAGACTTACATTGTGGTAGGGACCCCAGCCATATGTAGAAGCCAGAATATAACAGAGCCTTGGGATAGGCTCTGGTCCAGTGTGCAACCACCTAGTATTGCATAGCCAGATATTTGACTTGTGGCATAAAGTCTGCTCCATATAACAGCTTATTCTGGCTAAGAACTGCTCATTTAGACAAAAGGAGACTGATATGTAAAGCAAACAAGCACATTTCGGGACTGCTAAATCTGAAATAGATGATACTACAATAATAGACCAGCCTAAAAAAAACATTGTTTTATGTACAATGATTCACAGAGGCTAATGAAGATATTAGATAGGAAAGTTTTCTTTGACTTTGTGTTTAGTCTATAACTTTACCCGCACTCCTAATTTCAACACAATTTTGTTCTTTGCTGGATCAATTTAAACTTGAGCAATCTGATTAGAACTTTAAATTTTCACACGTGCTTTCTGTTTGTGTGTGGAATATGCATGAGTCAGTGAACTTGCAGAGCATGCTGCCTGCTGCTAAAACAGATATCTAAGTGATGGAGAGAGATGAAAGGGGGTGGGATAGGGAAATGACTTAAACTGGACTTAGCCACTGATGCTAAGACTAGCAAGTACCCAGAACACCCTAAAACCTGGTACGCCCTGGTAACCACCCAAAACACTATAGCATTGTGGCAGTGATTTTTCTGGCAAGGCTTTATATTTTCAGAAAATGTAAAAACTGAGGTTTTATATTACAATTCAGCGAGATAATGCCAACAGTGTCTGTCTGTATGGTTTATAGTGTGCATATAGTGCACATTTCCAGATTGTCCTGAAATTGAATGACATGTCTGGCTGTCTGCTTGAAACAGACATATAGTTGTCTGTCCCCAACCAGACATCCGAGTGTGTTTGAGTTTATTTGGTCGTTGTGTAGAGACTGGTGTTTCAAACATGGTGTCTCATTTCCCCTGCTGGTGATCAAATCTGCGATTATGGCCACAGACCAGGCAGTGTCGAACAGCCTGATACAAGCTCACAGAAGTCCTGTCCATTAAAATGGCACCAAAGTGAATGTTTTACAGTGGAGTGTGATGTCATTGGGTGTGGTGTCATGTCTCGCATCTGATACAGAGTCTGGATAGATTAGAGATTGTTTAAACAGTCAAAACACTTCTGACCTCTTTTATGCCCCATTTCTATCCTAGACACTTACAGAAAAAAACACATGAATTTCACATGCAAAAACACGTCATGACGTGAAAAACATGTTACCATGTTTCACATGGGAAACCCATTGAATCATTTGTAAAACGTGGTAACATGCTTTTTACATGTGATCATGTGTTTTTGCACATAGAATCCACATAAGATGGCTTTAAGAATACAAGAACATTTTAATTTCTTTGCAGTGAGGTCTAATTCTTAAAGGAACAGTCCACTGTAAAATGAAAGTTGTGTCATCATTTACTTACCCGGCTTTTTATATTGGATATTTAATCACAACCAAGAAAATAATTTAATCAATAAAGTCTAGTGAAAACGTAGTTGCTTGTCTTGGTCATGGCCTAGTGGTTAGTGCACATGCTATTTTACATTGATATGTTGTGTTTATGCAGCAATACTAGTTCAGATCTGGCTTGAATTTCCTGTTTTTTCATGCTGGTCATTAAAAGTGGAAAACGGCTTAAAACAGAAAGATGATTACACTTGTGCAGCCAGACCTTTCACTGCTAACCTTTTAATAAAGCCTGGTCCCCTTATTATGGCCATAACCACCCACTTAGTCAGGAAAAGGTCATCTGAATGACATGGAAAGGAGCCAGTCACTGTTTGTTTTTATATGCTGTTGTGGGGGTGGCTAAATTTGATGCAAAAATAAAAACCTGGTATTCATCAAACAAGCAGCTCATTGCAAATAATAGCACATCAGTTTTCAAACTGTTTTACAGGAAACACCAAAGAAAATAGTGTAAAATGTGTGAAGATGTCGTGATCAGAATTTGGATTCACCCAAAAGTAATAGTAGCGCCTGTTTCATAGCCTTAAATAGATCCCAAAGCCAAAGCAGATGAAATGGAGGCCAGCCAGTGAGATTGAGCTTGTGATTTAGCCATCTTCTGTCCTTGTACTGTGTCAGACAGTCTATGAACAGTCCATGGGCGTGTTGTCTGAGGCTGAGACTAGTAGAAGAAAATATTTCACATGCTTTGTAAGGTTTTGCAATATGTTTATTGTAACACTCCACCCAGTCTCGTAATTGTTATTTTTCCAGCACATGGTGCATTGCAACAACCTGCATTTGCTTAATTGTTCAATCTGTCTGGTATGTAATGCCTTCAATTGTACTACAATGATGTTTTTGCCATAACAGTCCTGTTCATCTACCCTTGAAGAATCATTGCTCTCTTTATCTGACAACAGAGTGCAAGTTCCGCTGCACCAATGGCAGATGTCTGAAACTTCTCTCACTGCTTTGCAATCGTCTGAATGAATGTGGTGACAACAGTGATGAGGAACAGTGTCCTGCTGCTGTGCCTCCGCCTCCAGACACCATCCAATGTGAGTGCATCCACCCACCCACCTCTGTCTCATCACCACACGCGCCTGCAGTGACGCATGATGTGGTGATATTGTAATTATATTGTTTCTGTGTTGGGGAAGATGCTTTGAAATTGCAAAAATGTGTATAGAGAGTTTCAGGATCAGTACTTGAGTAGTAATTCAAATGAATCAGTGAATCATTTGTTAAACCTGTTCCGAACCCATCCATATGAACTGACTCGCTAAAATGAATCAGAGTTACCTTTGCTATGAGAGTGAAAGTGTGTGTTGATGTTTAGTAATGCCGTAAGACATGAGACATTATGTAATTTTATCACATTCAGGCCAAAAACATACTGAACATAAATGCTATGCAAGTACTTGGCCAACGCTTTGTAAACATGCTGTTGTATAGTTGGTATGCGACCACAATTGTGCCTATACAGTAAGGGTGATTTCACTATGGCTATGAGCTTTTTAATTCAGTCAGATTTGATCAGTTTTATAAAGAGCATTCTGGCCAGTCATCATATTTTCCGCTTTATGTTTCCACTTTCCAAGCTGAATACAGTACATCTCTCGACTTTCTATTGATTCTGTCTGCAGCAATATTGCATTGGTTGTTGTTGAAGGTTACATTTTTGATGTTGCATTATCCTTTGCTAGCAGTCTGTGTGTGTGTGTTTTAACAAATCAGTCTATATGGTTGCTAGTATGACCTTCCCCTGTGCATGAACCTGCAACTGTTTCTCTTCTAGTCCCAGACACACAAACTCTGTTGAGGTTATTTATCTTTAAACATCCAGACCATCTTAAGCCACCTCACTGTAGGTTAGTGTGAGGATAGGAAGAGGGTCACTGTGGGACTCCATAAGGATGTATGGCACACATAAATCTCAAGATATTTTGCAGAAAACAAACGAAACCATCTAAACACAAAGTACAGTTTTTAAATCTGCAAATGTACATTTTTTTACATTTCTTAAAGCATCACACTGTACTTTTTAAAGAGTATTAAAGGAGTTCTATTCTGGGCTCTGATTGCCTGCTTTTTCTTTATTTCTTTATCTTTGTCTTTCTTTATTTGCTTCTATTCATCCATTTTATTTTTTTTTTACTTTAATATTTTGGCACAATTATATTTTTGTCCACAAAAATAACTATAAACTTTTGACTGGTACTGTATATATGCATGATTGGATTATTAAATTATTATTAGCGTATAGCTTTCCTGTAGCTCAGTGGTTAGAGCATGGCGTTAACAACGCCAAGGTCATGGGTTCGATCCCAGGGATTGCACATACTCAATGTATAG
>JAZGTI010002043.1:0-39019 GCA_036877585.1 Botia kubotai
ACAGTGTCCCACTGGCCAGAAACAGCATTTGCTTACTAATGCAGGTCTCTAGTTCACAGTGATAAAGTCTGAATTCTAAAGCACCATCTGAATATTTACCATCTATTCATTATCAGTCGTGCTGACAGACAGCTCAAAACACAAACAAAAACACACGGAGGCTGTGTGTACTGCATACTTCACACTATACTGTATGCTGCTTACTACACTAAGTAAAAACAGAATGTGAAACAAAACAGTATAGAGTGACGGTCACATGACCGTATTATGATGCGTGTTGTATGTATTAGCGGATTGTAAATAAATGTGTGTGTTTTGCATTTTTAATCCACATTTGTATAAAAATGTATTACGCTTTGAGCTAACATTGAGTAAGAAAGTGTTTCCCTAAATTTAAAACATGAAATAATTTATTCAATAAATTCATGATAGAGAAACATTTTGACAATGCTAAAAAGAAAGCTGCTAATGGATTTTACTTATTTTTCATGTCATTAATGTTACAAAAGAGAATGTTTTAGAGTTTAAAATACTCTAAAAATGGACTCTTTCACACATCGAAACAACCACCCATAAGAGTTCCCTGAGGACCAAGAGATCTCACTGAAACCATTCTGATGTAGGAGACAGACTTCACACATAGCCTTCACTGTAAATCTAAAAGCATTTTTTTATTTAGTGACGACCTGTGAATGAGAAGTGTTGGTGAAACGTTGGCAAATCAGTTCCAGCTATTTGTCACCAGTGATGCGTGTAATTTCCGCGCCACTAGTGGCAATAAATGGAATTGCAATCTGTTGGAGCAGCCTGGGCCATATGGAACACTGGCTCATACAGTTATTTGACAGTTATATAGTTTATAATATAGAAACAGTTATATATTATTGGGTTTATACTATAGAAACAGTTATATATTACTGGGTTTATAATATAGAAACAGTTATATATTATTGGGTTTATACTATAGAAACAGTTATATATTATTGGATTTATAATATAGAAACAGTTATATATTATTGGATTGATAATATAGAAACAGTTATATATTATTGGATTTATACTATAGAAACAGTTTTATATTATTGGGCTGAAGCTAGCTCTTTTCAGACTGTTTTAACAACCAATGGCTCAGAGGAGCGTTTGAAACTAATTATTTTCGCCATTCTTTTCATGCATAAATTTTACACTTCACCTTTAAAGAGTTACACGCCAGGAAAGTTCAGTATTGACGGTATTTGCAAACAAAGCCGCAACATTAAAAGGGCTCGCTCGATGACTGTACCTCCCTCACGTAAAACCACAATATCAAAGCGCTCATAATAATCCCAGCAGAGAATGCTCTTCTCGAGACAGCTCAAAGAGCGAAACATCTCCAGCCTCACCCTGGTCCACAGCAACTTTCCAGTTTTACAACTAACTCAGGTCGGTTCCCCTGAGCTCCTTCTTGACCTCAGTGAGTATTTTGTTCAGGTGAGAAGGTCACTACATCTACCTGCATCACAGAGCTTCATCTTCTGCTGTAAGAGCTTGTACTGCAGCCCCAAACTCAACTAACTCTGAACATCCCCTTCCAACTTCATGATGAAAAACCGCAAGTGTCTCACCAGAATGATGTTACCAAACACTTGATGATGTCATCAACCACCTGATCAATAACGACTTGAAATCAACACAAATGTAGCGCATCAGCATCTAACTAGGTCACTCCTGTTATTTAGTAGCTTTTAACCTTTTGGTACAGTAATTTTTAAAAAGCAGGATTTCAGAAATATACTCGGGTCAAACGCACATTATTTACATAATGGCGATGAGCTAATGAACGAATGATGAACTAATGTCCGTGCTGTGGTTTTCCCTCCACAATGATGTCACTTCCTGGACGTTGATGCCATGAAGTGGCTTTTTTGAAGGGATATCATAAAGATAAAGCAATCCCAAGAAACATGTTTTGTTTTAGTATTTAAATTGCAGAAAGGTCGAAAACAGTGAAACAGTGAATAAATTTAGAATAAAGTTTTTATTTCATTTTAGAAGTTGTACTGCATAGTAGTAATAACTTAACTAGATTTGTAGAGCGCTTGCATTCGGAGAGGTTGCTAGAATGTTGCTATGCGGTTGCCAGGGTATTCTGTGTGCTTGCTAACTCGGGTAACGAGTGCGACTCCAATGCAGTTTTACAGGCTACAGTGCAATATGCAGGCAAAACACAAGTATTATTATTTCCTCTGGCACTTCAATGACTGTCTGTTCGTTGTATACATATATTAACATGCTTGTTTTGTACATGTTTACACTGCAGACAGAATATTTGTGTTTATCTGTGCAGATAACCAAGTCGCCCTGACGTGAACTTCAGTATGTTAATTCTGATATTTTCTGAACACCACACAGAGCCCTGAAGGACCCTGGGGTCAGACATTCACTAATATTTCAGATCCCTAGAAAAATATTTAAAAGTGGGTCACTTTTGATGGCCAGATATAACATCTATGATGCAGGGATCAAAGTATACCCAGAAGCTCTCTCCAAACGTATTACCACAGCAATTGTGCTCTGATATCAGTCCAAACACACAGACTCCTTTAATGAAGGGAATCTTCTCTGATATGGAACTTATTTAAGTATCTCTCATATACAGCCGAACGGAGACCTCCGAGATCCAGGTCCATCTGAATTGGTCTAAAATGTCAAGTGCTTATATAATCTCCTACTGACTCCTTCCAATTTCCTTCCACAAGCAATTCCTCAGTGTTTCTCTCTTCCTAGCGTTCATCTAAGGATTCATTTTCCAGAACTGCTCCAGGTTGCTTTAGAAATGAAGCAACTGGGGACAAAACCAGAAACAACACAAATGCAATACTCATGCAATATCAAAATGGACTAGTCGTGAGCTGCCTGAATGACTGGTCTGCTAACCAGCCTGAGGAAAGATTTGTACATATAGGCTGGTGAAGGGGGCTGGGGCAACATAATAGAAGAAAACACAGGGGTTTGAGATTGACACATGGCTATTTTGATTGCTAATTACCAACCTTTAAGTTACTTTTCAATCTTCCAAAATGTTAAAAATCCAAAATGTTAAAAAATGTGTTTTGACAGTTCTAGGAGCATTAAAAAGGTCTTTTTAATGTTACTTTCTCTTTAATGTTACAGCTTGGTTATTCATGGTTTTCTAATGATGATTTTTCTTAAGAATAACATTTTTTAATATATAATATATTATATATAATGCTAAAAAGTTCAACTAGCATTACTGACAGAATGTTTTTATAACGTTGAGAGACGTTAAAGTGAATGTTAGCCAACGTTGTAAAAAATGTCCTCTGTATGGATAAGGACACGCTTGTTGTTTGTACGTGCTGCTAAACTAACAGTACAATGTTTACAGCATAACACATAAAACATAACACACACAAAATATTTACTGTAACCGGTTACAGTAACAGTAATAACAATTACTGTAAGCCACAATGACACCCAGGCTTACATCAGCACTGCTGAAACAGGATCTGTTTTTAGCTCTGGTGAAATCCACTCTGAACGACAATTATAAATGTGTCTTGTTTCAACTGCTTTGGTCTCATTGCCTCAAGAACACATATAAACAAGAGTTACTGTTTTATCTTGGTTAGTTTGATGATGCCAGTGGCTGTTTTGTCATACCGCAGACTACTAGAGCGAAAAACTAAAAACAAACTAATTATTTAAACACACAGAAGTCCGCTAGCACAAAATATCCATTAAACCGCTTCCAGACTACATTTCCCAGCAGGCCGCTGTCTCAATGCACTTTTCTGCGCCAAACACACATGCCAAACAAACAGTTTGACCCACAGAGTGAGAAACACCATCAGGAAAGAGAGGAATCGACAGGTGAGACGTAAAAAGCGAAAAAACGATGGTAAAAAAAGACAGTAAGCAGTCTCATTCGCCAACACCTGTCACGTAAACAAACAGACAGTGTTGTCAAACGCTCGGCTGAGCACTACAGCGGCAAGTGGCTTCTTTATCATTCCGTGACGCAGTGTAGCAACGTCTGCGCAGAGATACTGTATGTGATAATCGGCCCCAGCGTGTCGCTACAACAAAAACACCATCTGTGGTTCCAGAGAGAGCTCACACACACACACAAACTCAAACACACACACACAGCCAGGAAAGCAACAGGTCTCTCGAGCTGTTCACAACAGTGCGACATTCAGGAAGTTTGGAACAACTGTTGAAGCAACTTTATGTATAACTGCAGGACTACTAAACTAAACTAGCGTTTAAAATAAACTAGCGTCCTTCACATTGGATCAATTATTACTAGAAGCTAACTTTAATGTCAGTTTTAAACTCACAGGGAACATTCTCAGAACGTTGGTTAATGCTCTCTCTAAGTTTTCTCATGGTTATTAAAAAGGTTCTGTGAGTATAACTTTTTTAAATGTGATACATCATGTATCAAAAGCGTTATTCTTACGTTGTTATTGAAATGTTTTAAAAACAATACAGACTTTTTTAAGTAAATAATTATTGAATAGGGTTTTTATAATCCCACAGTTTAAAAAGACATTTGGACATTCCTAGAACTTTCAAAACAACACTTTTAATGTTGTTGTTACTTAATGGAAATGTTAAAGAAACATTCTTACAATCTAAAATTGTTAGCTGGGTGAAGGTTTGATTGGTTTGCATAAGATGCTGTAGCTACAGTGTAGCTACTCTAGAGTGTAGCAACATTTTTTGGCAGGTGATTGTCTCAAGACTTACAAAAAGAAAAAAACAAAAGGTTTTGTCCTTCTGTGGCCGCATGCATCACTGAGATGAACAGACGCACTAACAGATATCTCGGGTGTCATCACCTATCAGGTATCAGGTACTGTACACCTGTCCTAAGATTTCAAGTCTATGCAAAACTGGTCAGCAGGATGCTACAGTGTTGTGGATGGTTGCCAGGGCGTTGCTATGCAGTTGCTTCGGCCTTCTGGGTATTTGTTAGGGCATTGCCAAGTGGTTTTTAGACAGTTGCTTACTGCAGTTCAATCATTAACGCTTTGAGATTTTGGGAATCCCAGATTTAAACCATAGAATAGCAAATAACCGTCTTAGAATTAGAAGACGTAGGACTTCTTACCGTTTGGACTCTCCTCATCAATGGTGACGATAGTTGCAGGAGGACCCGTACGAGACAACTTACACTCTGCCAGAAAGAGAGAGAGAGGAAAACAGTAAAATATATGTGTATATACATGTTTAACACAACACATGAGGTGACTTCTGGTTGAGTATGAATACAGCAGGATCATTGACTCATTTAGTGGGTGAATGAGTGAGTGAATGAATGAAGGGAGAAAATGCAGAAATGAAACAGTGTAACTGGATCCATCCCAGCTAACAGTTTTAGGTTGTAAGAATGTTTCCATAACGTTTCTGTTAAGTAACAAAAACTTTAAAAATGTTACTTTGAAAGTTCTAGGAATGTTCAAAACATTGGTTATAAGAATGTTTTTCAAACGTATTTTAATTCTCATTTTAAAACATACTACTATCTATTTAAGAATAATGTTTTATATAGATGCTTAAGTATATGAGATATAACATTAAACGAACATTGAATGTTTAGAAATCTTTTAGAGAATGTCAGCCAACGTTTTGAGAATGTTCCCGATTAGCTGGGATGTTGTGATTCAGGAAGGAAAGATCTTACCCTCATAGTGCCAGTCTGAGGGCGTTAGTGCCAGCAGCAGTGAGAAAAGAGGAGACAAAGACAAGATAAACGTGAGAAGAAAGAGAGCCAGAGGGAGAAACACAGAGAAACCAGTCTGGTGTGAGGTACAGAGCTGTGTGTCATTCACCACTGAAGTACAACAGCCTTTAAATTCCAGTTTACATTCAGAGAAATTAGTTTAGTGAAATGGTTTGAGATGTTGAGAAAGCATATAATCAACTCAGCAGGAAATAAACAGACATGTTTATTTAAATTAATAAACAAATTATTTATATTGTGGCAAAACCCGGCTCATACCTAATGAAATTCCTGTCGTGTGAGCGCGTAAATTTTTTTTAAATTGAAACTCACTAAATTCTTTTTTCCTGTCAAACCAACTCAAGATGTAATTCAACATCTTGTGAGGTTGACCAATTTAATTCAAATCCCACCCCATGAACTGAAAGGTGCGGATTCTTACATTCAAATGGTGCCCGACCCTGGTACAGTGGCAGCCATGTTTTATTGAAACCCAGCAAAGCAGTCACAAACACACACACACCTCAAAGATCTCACCCACAAATCAATTAGCGTTAAGCATCTGAAGCGAATCACCTTACACACCCGTGAGTCATAAGGGCAAAAGATGCCCGATACACACACACACACACACACACAGATAAGGTTCCCCCTTTACCGTATGTCAACTCTAATTACGCAACTAAGCACCAGTTGGCGGGTGAGAAGCAGAAGATTTTCTTCCCATTAAATATTGATCATCTCAAGCTTTTATCCTGATCAACACGGTTTGGGAATCTTTGGGCTGACAACAGATCGATTCAATTTAAGAACCACAACTGTAAATTCAACTCCATTCAGTTCGATTCGTTACATGAATTGTTTTGATTAGATTCAGTAACTTTAAAAATGCATTTGTGGGACACTTAAAAGACAGAGCCAGAGAAGATGCAAAAGATATAGAATGCATTACAGGTACAGAGTGGTTTTGGAGAGACACTCTGAAATTTTGGATCCTGCTGGTTTATTACAGTAAACCACAAGGTTCATGACGCTTCACTGCACAACCTGTTCCTGGGGAACACACATACCCATCAAACGTAGTCCTTCAATGCAATTTCAGTCATTTTGGATAAATGACCTGTATGCACTCCGATGCACTCCGAGTTATTTTGAATGTTCTAGGAATGTCTTAGGAATGACCTTTTAGAGAACGTTATCCACGAGAACAAGAACGTTCCATTATGAGAACGTTCAGCTGGGAGGTGATCAATCTGTGCTTGTGAAGACAAAAAATAACATGATGATAAACTAAAACAAAACATTGTTCGCTGGTTGCCATGGTTGCCATATGAGAGAAATAAGATCTAATCAAATCTATATTTAATCTAGCTAAAATAGCACCTAATTTGTATTATTGAGAAACAGTCGTGATGGTTCATGGGTTCAGCTGAGACCTGATCATTCCAGCTTCTCTGTCTCTTGTTTTACTCTTCTCTAAACAACAAATGAAAGAAAGAGCTTTGCAGGATCTTTTCGAACCACATTTGTACAAAAAGATTTTGCCCCCTTCAGCTGTTCAATTAGAACATGTGCCTCTATAAACTGAGAGAAAAGAGGTTTTAGTTTCTTTGATAGACACAAGCTCAACAGAACAACTAGGACACCATACCACCCCCCGCGGCACCAAACCGTGGCTAATCTGCTGTAAACTCTGTTTACTCTAGTAGCTTTATATACCCAAACACTCCTAGTTACCCACTTACAGCAGACAACATTCTCTGCTCTTCCTTTAAGAGTCTCAGGACAGAGCAGAGGTTTATTGAAGAGTTGTGTGATGTCAGAAAAGAGAGAGACTTTAATTAAAAAGAGGACAGGAAACATCATGAGGCGCTGAGACAAAAGATCCCGCTGTGAGTCGAGAGTGAGACACGGAGCACCAAAACAGCTTTCACAAACTTGAGCTGTCTCTTCTCTATCTTCTGTCACACACACTTGACACACAAACGGGACTGAAAAAGAACTGGTGATGAAAGCAGATTAGTCTGCGACACACACACACACACATACACACAGGTTATATGCATATAAAAACCGATATCAATCATTATAAGAGAGACAAACGTTCATTAGTAAATCTCAGAACCTGTTGAGAACATATAAATAATAAAGAAAACAAAGGTTTTTTTTAAGATCTTTATTATTTTGTACAAACAATGTACAAACAATGTCCTTTATGTCATTATTGTAATGCAGAAACAACAACTGCATATCATAAATAATTGAATGGCACTGAATTTAAAGAATCACTATCTTTAATCAATAAATCAGAGAATTATTATTATTTACTTATTTTTTTAGGGTAGAATGTGAGATTCACAAAACAAATGTCTTTTATCATTAATCATTGCTGATAACTCACAAAACATTGATTTTCTTTCACACACACACACACACACACACCGGTTTGCAGCACTCCATTCCAGCTGTGTGCATGTTTCATTTTGTTAACTGATGTCATTTGATTTTGGTTGCAGAATTCAGACAAACTGCTGAGTGTGTAAATAGACACACAGGCACACACATGCACACACACACTGCAAAGCAGCTTAAGACTTGATCCACTTATCTAAGAGGCCAGAGCAAATCCTAAAAAGCTAAAAGCTAAAGCTATAGGTTGAGGTCTGGAGTTAACACAGAATGATCAATCATAAAAGCCAGAGACAACAGACGTCACATTCACCAGCTCTGAATCAGACTCCGCTGCTTCAAACTAATCCACAGCCATCGGCTGCATTAAAGCAAAGTGAAAAGTCTATTTAAAGAAGTAAGAGAGGGATGAACAGCATGCGAGAGGGTGGAGAGAGAAAGAGAGAAAGAGAGAGAAAGGTGACTTATTTCCTAACTCAACCCTGAAACATTTTGAATGTAACAGGGTTGAACATACACACACACACAAATATATATATGTGTGCGTGTGTGACACAAAAACCTATAGTTACCAAGATATGAACCTTCACCGTTACCAGGGAACGTTATCAGAATGTTGGTTGAAAGTTCTCCCAAAGTTATTAAAAATGTTCTTGCAGTAACGTTGGCGTTGCTGGGTTGTGACAAGTTCTGTGTGTCACAACTAACCCCAATTTCCCCCACAGAGATATTTTTGGAGATAAAGGTTTGGGAAGATCTTCTAGGCAGCGTTGCCAACTGAAATCTAGCCAATGACAGGAACTGGAGGCACATGAGAAGGTTTAGAGTCTCCTTCATCTGATAACTTCGTTAACACAAAGACCGAGAGAGAGGCAGGAGCTTTACTGCAGTTACATCCCCTCAATCTTCATTTACACAGGGAGAACAGCTTCAAAACCGCAGAGTAGAGAATTTCAGGCTTCCCCTCTGATCACCCATCACAGAGTCCTGCTGATTCCCAGCACGACCCCAAATGTTTCTGTGGGTGATTAGAAAAGTGCCACAATAAAGCAGGAAAATAAGACGGCTGAGAGCTGAGCGCCGTGGACACAGTAGCCCAGCATGAAGAAACTGCTAAACACACCAGCAAAAACAACACACCTCAACAGTAGCAAAAATTAACAACAAAACCGCAATACACCAATGAAGGAAAACAAAGACATGTTCCTTAGTGAGCATCACTTATTGGTTTCCTTGGTCAAGATCACAGTAATTGTTTTATGTTTGAGAAAAATATCACAATGGACAAATGTACACATGTGAAATAGCATAAAAATATAGTTCTAAAAAAGCTTTTGCAATCTGTAACCTTTGCCTCTCTACCGCCATCTCTGTTTGACACACAACATTGCAGGGTACTTATTGGAGCTATTTTCTTAAGGTGGATGACAAATTTAATAAGTACACAACTGCTGTAAGAACAAGCTACAAGCGCTGCATCATCTACAGTACCCGCACATGTGATATAGCAGTTGGATCCTCTTATTTCTGTTTACACATTGTACATTTCCCATAAAATCGGATCTGACAGCTTAAATTATAAATTATTATAATAATCTTACCGTTGCGAAACGAGGCAAGATAAGGAGATTGTGTTGAACACCGATCTGTCATGTACTTGCTCAATAACACATTTTTGTTCCTTTTCTCTCCAAAAAAAGCTTTAAACCTACTGTATTTCCACACTACAGCTAATATTACTGCTACGTCTAATACGTTCCTGCATATTCATTGCATATAAAGTGCTGATATGTCGGATCAGAGATATGAGTATAAACCGGCTGCTCTCCCTGCGGTTTCGAGGGGCTTTGCTGTTTTGTGAATCGCAGCTGTGAATCGCAGCTCAGTTGGATTTAGATCGTGTGACTGTCTTACACAGGCAGGAACTCTCGCTTTGATCCTGATAAACTCTTGGCTGCTGTAACAGCAGGTCCGGGATTTCTGTCCCTAAGTGGGCAAAATATTTTCTACAAATAAAAGAGCAGCTACAAAAAATCTAAATTTTACTTTTTTGAATTCCCGTCTAATACAAAACTTCAGTCCACTTCACACTTGCTGCAATTTAACAAAAAAGAGAGACTTGCATTCAAAATTAAAACTGAGAAAACAAATGTAATACATTACACTCTTAAAAGCGCTAAAAAGATGCAAAAGTTATTTTCTACATCTTCTACAAAAGTTTCAATATCTGTAGCTCAACTGGTAGAGCATTGCGTTAGCAGCACAAAGGTTGTGGGTTCGACTCCCATGGAACACACATAGTGATGTATAACTTATATGTTCAAGTTATAAATGTATAACTTGAATGCACTTTAAGTCGCTTTGGATAAAAGCGTCTGCCAAATGCATAAATGTAAGTTTACTTCCACAAGTTAAAACTGATTTTTGAACTCATTGTTACAGAGTTACCAGATCACCCTGAGTCACACTAGCACACTTGAGTCAGGAAAACTGTTTTTACACCAATCCACCAAACTGACGTCAAACAGACCTGAAGCTTTAGCGTAAGAGCTTCGGCGCTAATAAAACTCGCTGTCTGTATTTAAACCTCAGAGTTAAAATGTTGTTTCTACTCTATCGTTTTTTCAGAGCAAAAAAAATGACAAAAATAGCATCGCTCTTGTTGAAATGCTTTTGAATGCTTTTGCCTTTTAGTTGTCTGTCTGGCTTTATCCATCTGTATGTAAGAGTGACAATGTCTGTTTTTTACCTCATGTCTTTTGGTCTTTGTGTCTCTGTCGTTTCTGTCTCTCTCTTTCTCTCTTGCTCCATCTCTCTGTCTCTCTCCCTCTCTCTGTATTTCTGTCACTGACTTGTTTGTGTGTACATGCGTGACGGCTCCTTACATTTTCCGTACAAAAGAATTTCACAAATTAAAAAACAGAGATGTTGCCATCCTGTTTCTCATGTATGTCTCCTGAGAAAAACCCTCAAGCTCACGTCTTGTGATTTGATTTGAAAGACATCTAAACAATGTCGAAATATGCTCAGATTTGCCCATATACCATCTCCAGTCAAAAGCCAGAGAATTTAATATGAAATCACATTCTGTAAAATTATTGTCTCTTTCTGAAATTTTTGGGAAAACAGAAAGTTCAAAGTTAAATGAAACATAATTAGACCTTCGTTATTAATAGTTGTCTTCTATGATCCTACAGTAGGGTGGTTTGAAATGTCCACAGCGTACCCAGCTAACAGTCTTAGGTTGTAAGTATGTTTCCATTACGTAACAAAAACATTACAAATGCTATTTCGGAAATTCTAGGAATGTTCAAAACATACAGTTTTTTAGACGTTGTATTAACAATATTGCTTGGTTATGATAACATTATTCAAACATTTTTAATGCTGTAATGTTTTTAAAATGTTCCACTCACTACTTAAGAATAACATTTTTGATATATGATATAATGTTAAAAAAGCGTTCTAATAATGTTAGTGCAGGACCTTTTTTATAAATTTGAGAGAACTTTAAGAAGGGAACATTAGCCAATGTTCTGAGAACGTTCCCTGTTATCTAGGTGATATCCTTCAGTGTAATTCCTCTATTGTCCTTCTAGGTTAATGATGTCATCACAGGCGCAATGGTTGCTGACACAGTCCATCTGTGTGTTGTTTCTCGGCGGCTGAGGAGCTTCTCTCCTTTTGTCTGAGAAAACATCTCCATCTGGTTCGGTCATCTGTGGCATCTCCCCAGAGCTCTGTGTCAATTTCTGGAGCTCTCATGGAGTGCTTCAAAACGCAGCCAGTCTGGATGAAGAAGACCAGAGTGCCTGTTCACACCTCTTGCTGTGGAGATGGTCAGTTCAACATGGCATCTGAGCAGCTCTGAACAGTTATCAGAGAACAGAGCAAAAATGTGAACTAGATGTTTCCAGAAAACCACCAGAAGGACCTGACAGGTAACAGTTGGAGGTGATCCCAGCTAACAGCTAACAGGGAACGTTCTCAAAACATTGGCTAATGTTTTCTAAAAGTTCTCTCAAAGTTATCCAAAGAAAGTTCTTGCAGTAACGTTTTATATTTTATAAGATTTATACGGTTTTTGTAACGTTATATATCATATTAAAAAATGTTATTGTGGAGCATTTTTAAAACATTACAGCATTCTGTAATGTTTGAATAACGTTCTTATAACCAAATATTAACATTTGGTTATAAGAACCAAACGTTTGGCTATAAGAAACGTCTAAAAAATATGGACGTTTTAAACATTTCTAGAACTTTCAAAAATAATGTTTTTAACGTTCCTGTTACTTAACGGAACTGTTGGGGAAATGTTCCTACAACCTAAAATTCGTACGTTAGTGCTGTCTCTATCTTACATACATAAATAAAGATTTAGAGGTTAAAGCAGGAATCACTCCCTCCCTGATCTTAAAGAGACAGTTCACAAAATAAACTGTCATTATATTTCCATCCTCAAGTCACTCTCATCATTAATATGTGAATGACACAGAATGTGTTTAACAGGAGATGTTTCATGTTTTGTTTGAGGAGCCGAACGGAGAGACTGAAGCCGCGTGGCTCAGACATTCTGTTCAACATGTTTTGTGTTATGCGGAGGAAAGAAGACAAGACAGATGTTTTGGCGTGAATTCCTTTAACAAGAATTTCATTCAAAACTGATTTGAATATTTCTGCGAGCATCCTTTGAGCATATAATCTAGCACGCTAATCAAAGTGTGTCTGCCCTGAAGCAAAGCAACATTCATTAAACAACCAAAAATCACAAACGTCTGGAGTCAACAGACCTCACACCACAGAGAGAGAGAGAGAGAGAGAGAGAGGATTTTTTGTCTTTGCCTTCACTTGTTACAAAGACTGACTAATTATCTGCGTTTTTGAACACAAAGAACTGTTTAAACGGACACCAATAAACCTTGATTAGACCCTTCAAATCATGCAGATGGTTTAAAATTTCACCACAAACAATGACTAAAAAAAAACATTATTTCTGCTGCCACTGATTGTCTGACGCTTTTCTTTTGGATTGTAGATGTCCTTCAGTTTGTTTTCCAGTTTGTTAAGTTGCGGTAAAGTGTGTAATTTCTGCACAACTAGTGCCACCAATCAGAACAGCAATCAAAATTGTTTTTTACTAAACAGGTTACAGACATTGCCAATACTGAAAAATACATCGCTGTACGTTTTATGAACTAACAATTATTTGTATTTATTAACCTTGTTTAATGTTAATTCATGCATTTTCTATATATTTACTGTTAATTCATTATGCTAAAAATATTAACATTATCACATTATCATTAACCATGAATAATGTAAACATATGGTTCATTTGTTAGTTTGTTAACTTTACACTCTGTAAACTTTGTTGTAAAGTTTAACAATGTCATTGGATGAGTGTGTCCGGCCTAGTTGAAACAAACAAACAAAAACACAGAATTTCTGTCTGGTGTGCAAATGGTGCAGAAATAACACGCTGTACCTTTCATTTAAAGTGCGGGGCTAAAATTAGACGTCTAATAACGCATGTGAACAACACAATGTCAACTCAGGTGAAACGTAAAGAGGATCAACATGTTTCCAGCACAGCAACGGTTAGATCGCACATCAGGATAAGATGCACTGATAAACAGTCCTGCTTATGAATTGATGACATTTCAGGGACATTCTGTAAACATATGACACATGTAATTTGCTCTCCAAACTCACTCCTCAAAGACCACCATTCAATCAGACCGCTGTGAGAAGACGGTGCAGAGATAAAGAGAAAGAGAGGCTTATTGATTCCTAAAAGCCTCTTTCCTCTCCACTCCCCGCTTCTTGTGCGCTAAATATCCAATTTGGCTGCTCAACACTGGGAATTTACACCCAACCAAAAGCAAAATATGTTTCAAGTGAGATCTCTCAACAAAAGCAAGCAGCGCTGTTTCACCGCTACAAAATAACAGCTAAACTGAAGGATTCAGCGTGCCTTGGGTTTCTCGATGCCAATTTTGGTATTTTTTCCAACTATAAGGCATGTTTATATGCCAGAGGTTGCTTTTTAATAAAATGTATGTTTTGTTTTCCGTTTCATAAAAATTTTAGACAGACTGAGACAAGCTTTAAAATTTCTTGGAAACTTTATCTTAGACCTTTTATTCATTATTAATTTTTTTTTCTTAGACCCAAGCTCTTAATTTTAAAATATGCAAATAAACAATACATTCAATACGTTTTTATTTTTATTTATTTACATTTTTGACTTACATAATGTTTTCACAGAAATAACTGCCCCTCATTTTTGGATTTATGTTCAGATGTATATTCACTATTATTAGATAAATTATATAAACTAGGGACTAGTATAAAAAGTGTGTTTTAAAAAATTAATTTTATAAAAGTCCACAAAACCAAGTGTCCTAAGTTTAAGAAACATTTATGACATCAAAGGTTTTCTACTTTAATTTCATTGGGTCATTTGAACAGGGTCTCCTGGCATCTTCTTACACTTCTTTCCACCTCATCTGTTCATAGCCCGTCTCTGAAATCTTTATAGCTCAAACCTTTTAAGGATATTGAAGCGTTTTACTCAAACAGTTTTCAAGCCTTTACTTGCAGAATGGAAAACAGCCCGACCTCCAGATCATCTAAGCATCACCTGGAATCTGCTGGCATTCAAAAAAATCATTCCAGTAATGACATGGCAGTCTTTGTGAACTGGAACTGTTACACAATCTGTTTGAGCTGCTCAAATGCTAACAACCCAGCTAACAATTTTAAGTTGCAATAAGGTTTCCCAAACATTTCCATTAAGTAAGAATGTTATTTTGTTTCAGAAACATTCAAAACATCCAGTTTTTTAGACGTATTAACATTTGCTTGGTAATAAAAACGTTATTAAATTTTTTTTTACTCATAAAAAATTAAAATTAACATAAAAAAATATGTTTTCTAAACATAAATGCAAGAAAGCATTTATTCATGATATTTGAAGATATCATTCATGTACAGCTGCTTTGAAACAATGAAAATTTGTAAAAAGCGCTATATAAATAAAGTTGAGTTAAGTTGAGTTGACAGAACCTTTAGTTCCATGTAAGCCGAGAACATTGGTTCAAACAGATGAAACTCATGCCATTGGATGAGCCAATGAAAACTTTTTTATTATATTTGGTGGCAACACAAATGCAGGATTTACACACGTGACCTTTAACATCAACCTACTTTCTACTTTTGATTAATTGACATACAGACGGATCCAATGACCACGTTTCTCTCCAGCTAGAAGACAAACTTGTAAACCCTTTGAGAAAGAAGAGAGGGTTCTACCGCGAAATAAAAATAAACAGATCAACAAACGCAACGTAAAAATGAAGGAGCTGAAGATCACAAAACCACACCACGCTTGCTCCCAGCATGCACTGGGACGAGGATCAAAGTCAGCCAGACACAGCAGAGTGACAGAAATAAAGAAGACTGAAGTGATAAACAGACAAGAGTTACTATATTAAACCACAACAATATAACATAACGCATAAAAGAGAGAAACACAAACAGAGAGAGAAAAATGGATTTGCTACACTCGCCACACAGATGATGGGAGATTGGACTCTCTGGTCGCCGTGGTGATGACAGCACGTGCAGGGTTTGGTTCCTAAGATGTGTTGCACACAGACACTGAGCGATTGAACGTGACCAAACTAATTCCACCCCCAACACTACAAGAAAACCATTACTGACAACAAGCTGAGGGTGCTGACTTCACCACAGAAGATTAGAACACACGCCTCTCACAATTACATTTGTTATCCATCTTTCAGCTGTATAAACATTTCTGTCGGGTTTATTGTCTGTTTGCTCAATACTAAAAGAATTTAGTGTGAATCAGGGATTCCCTACCAGGAGTATGTGAACCAGGGGTACTTTAGCAGGTTCCATAATATTAATGATAATTCAATATGAAATTTAAAAAGATTTAAAGGCAGGGTAGGCGATTTATCCAGAAACATTTTTGTCATGCTTGGGGAAAGTCCCCAAAGCAATCACGAAGTGGTCTAAATATACAGTATTTATATAAATATATATCTTTTGTGGAAGGTGCAGGACCATAAAATATTCATCCAACCATTGCATTCGGTCAGAATATATTCATGAAGGGGGCGTGGCTTTGGAGAGTCCTCTGAAGCGAGGGGCGGGATCTTATGCTTTCAAAGCTAGTTCGCTATTGCTAGCCTCTCCAAAATTGCCCACCTACCTAAATTGCTTCCTGAGTGTCGATTTCAAATATCAAGCATTTCCCAGAAATCCCTTACTGCATGTTTAAAAGTCAATTTCTGTTAAATGTATTTTGTTGACTACATAAAAAATTTTTTGGGGTTGATGAAGAGATATTTCAACCATTGAATAAAACAGGTTGGGAAACATCGCTGTGACCGACTGACTTGAATGTTTTGCACATGTGCAGTACCCGTGTAACAGTCGCATTTACAGACACCCATCTGTTTATCTAGTGGCATATGACATCATTAGAAAGCTGTCTCCTAGCCAGTGAAGAGGTCAAACTGACACAGCTGACAGCACAACACGAGTTTATTTCTGTTGAACTGAAATATTTACAGAAAACCCATCTGTCACATCAACTGGCACCACATTAATACCCCGTGCTTCTTGTTTCCACCAGGAATTAATTTTGACTAAATTCAAAGGCGGCATTTCATACATCCTTCAAAGATCAGCCTATCCCAGAATGCAATGCACATGCTTAAAGTGTCAAAGCTATATCCCAGCTAACAGGGAACGTTCTCAGAACGCTGGCTAACAATGTGCTCTAAAACGTTTTCTCAAAGTTAACATCTTGAACTGACTTTGATGTAACAGTAAGATGGTATTTTAATATAGCGGTCAATGCATGATAATTATACAAATAAAATGATTTGTTGGTCAGAAAAATGAGGCTGAAGTCGCTGGCAACACGTTAAAACAATAAAACCAGGATGCTCACAATGTAGACAGGAATGATCCGGTTTTGTTGCATCACCACAAGTTATACAGACACAGTGTTAAAACAACAGCCACTTACGTACTGTAAACTACAGCCCGTGATAAACCTCACTAGCTTTTGGAACAGATTCTCTCCAGAATCCGCTCAGTGTAATTGCATGCTGGGTATTTTTTTAAATAACAGCCCACCACTTTATTTAGATGACATGAGACACAAGACAGATCGTCTACTTCTCAATTAGACAGAGAAGACTGACTCCATTCCCAATCTGCACCTGCAGGCTGATTTTAATGGCTCACCTAGCAGGAGATATCCAACAGAGTTTAATTACAGTGACAGAATAAAACAGGCGGAGTTGATACCCAGCTCGCCTCTTGAGACCGAGACCCACACTTTAAAAACGGAACATTTAGAGCGATCACTCCATCGACTTTTATTGGTAGAAACAGAGTCTATCTTGCGACTAAGTCACTGGCAAACTGAAATAAAGAAAGATAAGCAGAAAGAGAGATGGAAAGGGAGGCGGCGTCAAACAGGTGCCAAAGACACGCTCCGTTTAAAACCCTAGTGAAGTCTCGCTGTCTGTTGTCTGACTAGAGCCTGTATTGAATTACTGACTGCACGTACATGTCCCCATGCATCCCCATACAACATGAATTTAACATGGGCAAAAACACAGTAACGTTACTATCATTTTTTTAACATGATATATCACATATCAAAAAAGCTGTTAGTGAAACATTTAAAAAATGTTACAAAAATAAAAAAATCAAATAACGTTCCTATAGCAAAGCAAAAACGGTAATACAACGTCTACACAACTGGGAGTTTTGAATCTCCACAGAACTTTACAAAAAAAAAACATTTTTTAAATTTGTGGTATTTAATTGAAACATTAGGGGAAACGTTCTTACAACCTAAAACGGTTCGCTGGGATGCTGACTTCTGTTTCAACACCGTACGAGACGAGAGCTTTTGCTCACGACGTCTAAAAATGTTCAGGTGGGAGAACATAAAGCTAGCGTTCCACAGGTTTATTTCCATATCAAGATCTAAAGGAGTGAATGTGCTTCTTGACAACCATCAAGCACCAAACATCTTAAGCTTCAACACTGATGCTCTTCAGAGGTTATTAAAGACCCCTGACAGCTTCACCAGCACAAACATCTGAGGTACTGCGAGTCGCATCCACGCCGCGCTCCTCAAATCATACACGAGAAAATCCAGAACAATACACACAGCGTGAACAGACGAGTCTATCTGAAAATGTCAACAATGGACACCCACAAACGTTTTATCCCCAACTGCTAATCTGAACAGTCAGACAATAGCCACAATTTATTTTCCTCCATTTCAATTCAGCCTGGCGGCATTTTCAGCACCGTTTTCACATTTTTATTACGGTTGTCAGTTTGTCTTTGGAAGACGTGCCGTTATAATTCACACATCATCAGAAAGTCAGTTTGGAGAGTCGTATATCTGCCTCCTCTGGTAATGAAGGTGTGCAGAGAACAAGCGGGGACTGATCTGTAAAACGCTGCCACATCCAGATGAAGATACAATTATCTCTCTGACTTTGCTCGGAGCATAAACGCTGGGCTGAAACATCCCATTTCACCATCATCAGGAACGAAATAAAAGTCACAATGGTGGAGAAATGGTGCAGTATGTTTTATTTCCGCAAAGTGCTCAGGAAAACATCCAGTGTTGTGTTGGTCACATGAGTGATACGAGTGGACGAAAGTGTGCGTCTCACCTTCAGTGTTCTGAGACGAGACCAGGGTGAAGAAAACAAACAGGCCAATCACAGAGGCCGGACAGCCCGACAGCCACCAGCGTCTCTTCATCTTCAGTTACTGGCTCTGTCCAACCCTCCTGCAGAAAGACAGAGAGTTTCATTTCAAAGGTCAGTTAGAGTTAGTGATAGACTGAGACCACAGATAACCGTGTTGCACTCCACAGATTAACTCCAGAGCATCTACTTAACTTAAAATGCATCTATGACATACATTTGTCAAACTAATTTACTACAGATTTAGAAACAAGCCCTGGTAAAAAGAGTGCATTTGTACAATGATTGTTCTCACAAAGTGATAATACAATCTTAAGCATTTAACTGTAGGTAGGCGGTTTTAGCAATGAGAGTAGAGAGTTTAGCAATGGCAAGCTAGCTTTGAAAGCATTAGATCCCGCCCACTATTTCCAAAGCCACACCTCCTCCAAAACATGAACACATACACAACTGACAGGCAAGTAGGACATCCTATCATGGTATTAGGACCGAATGCAGTGATTGGATGAACATTTTACGTGCCTTGCCTTCCACAGATGTATTTATATATTCAGACTACGTTACTTAGTGATTGCTGTCACGATATAAAGAGACTTTCGACCAGCACAACACCAGCACAAAAAACATTTCCAGAAAAAATCACCTTGCTCATACCATGAGAGCAGCAGTCAAACGTCCTCGCACAAAGCGTCCGTATGGCTTTAGAAAACTTCAAAAGAAGGGTCTGGACTACTTTAATGGCATTTTTATGGTGTATTTTGTCCTTTCTGGCGCTTGATGGCCGCTGGCTACTCTGTGATTTTCATTGTATGAGAAACATGGCGTGTATGTCTTCAGAACTTTCCCTCGTGAGTTCCAGGACAGAAGATCATACAGGTTTTTCACCGACATGAGGTTGAGGAAATGATGACAGAATTTTCATTTTTTGGTGAACTAATCCTTTAAAAAGATTTACACCCACATGACATGAAGACTCCAGTCATATCGGTGGCCTAGAAAAGCTCTTTTATTCTGCGTGAGGGTGGTCCCACCTTACAGAGGGACCTCATGCCACTACAAGGCAGTAACCCTCCTTTACTGAACAATTTTGGTTGCGGTAAACATTTATCATAAGTGACAAATACGCCTGCAGGCAAAGTATTTCTACAATGGCACTGGCAAATGAAAACGTTTGCTTTTTCCTCGATGCTGCCTCCACACTGACGGGTTACTTTACTGTTTACTTACTGTTTACAATTCATCCCTGACACCACTGATCTCCTGCCAATAAAATCAATAAATTCATCATCACAGGAGCTTAAACTGCCATCAAAAGCAGGTACATATGTCTAAGTTAGTGTGTAGGCAGTGCAATGGAGTGAACATCCCCAGCTAACAATTTAGGTTGTAGGTTATACTTACTTAACTAACTAAAACTAAACTAAAAAAAAATCGTATAAACATTTAATTATACAAAACAATATTACAAATAAAATAACATTAATTAATAATAGACAAAAGCGCAAGAGATAGCTAAAATGGTTATATTTATATATAATTTATATATAATATGTATATTTATAACATTTATATATAATAAATGTTAAAATTAACATGAAATTAAAATGTACAATTTAAAGATGATTGAAAATATTTAATAATACTACAATTAAAGTAAAAAACAAACTTATTAAAAGTCTGAGTACTAGAAAACATTCATCATCATTCTAAAAGCATTCTCTGAAATGAGGCTTTAATCTGCTCTGCTCTGCTCCGTTTGTCAGATGTACGAGAACAGATAATACTCGACTTTGTACAAATAAAGATACACGTGGGATTAGAAGCATCATTTGTGCGTGTCCCATCATGTGACTGTCTGTCTTAGCGGTTGCTGTCTACACGCTGAGGTTGATGTAGAGATATACTTAAAAAACAAGTGTTTCCATTTGATCTGTCACCTGCATTCATACTCACAGTCTCTATGACACACCTGCGGCAGCCGTAAGCCACTGATACGGCTTTATAACGGCACGCTGGTGTGCATCAACACAGTCATCTAAACACAACATCAGACCGCGTCACACCCACTGTCAGATTCTCTATTCCCAAAAGACCGAAAGCGAGTCTCTGGAGTCTGATGGGTGAAAATGATAGTTCCCACTTTAACATTTCCACAGAGTGCTCAACATCTGTGACAATACCCAACAAGAAGGTTTGGAGAGACACGGTATCCTTCTAACTCTCTCTCTCCTTCCCTCGCTCGTTCTGTGCTTTGAAGTAGAGCTTTGAGTCGTGTAAGGAAGGTCCAAAATTAACTTTCTGCTCCGTCTGCCAACAGTGGGTGAATTGAGAAACTCTTTCGGCCATTTCTTAGCGGAAACGTGTGAAATTTCTGCACCACAAGCGGCACAAAACAGAACTGCAAAAGTCATTCGCATTTGAAAGAAAATGTGAGTGGTTTCATAACGTATCACATGTTTCATAACGTATCACAGACTTTTTTCTCTATACCGTGATGTGGGTTAAAAATATGATTTTTGTCCAAAAATATGATGAAATCTGAATCTAATTTCCGAGGCAGGGGGAGCGACACCACATTTACATCTAAATATACTTTACACAGAATGCAATCATTAACAGGAACGCAATCATTTCCCATTAACAGGAAGAGTTCTGAGAACATTGGTTAATGTTCTCTAAAAGTTCTCTCAAAGTTATCAAAAAAAGTAACGTTGCAGTAACTTTTTTAACGTTTTTTATGATATACCAAAACATTGTTCTTAAGTTCTTAGTGGAATGTTTCATAACTGTTCAAACAGAATAAAAAATGTTTGCATAACGTTCATTGTACTTAATGGAAACATTATGGAAACGTTTCTATGACCTAAAATTGTTAGCTGTGTTTAGCTGACTAGAAAGTGTTGTTTGTGAGTCTGTCAGTGCCTGTCACTGCATAAAGTTCAACATACTTTTTCAAACAGTAAGTAGTGGTCCACTTCATTATTTTATGCTGTTTCACAAAAGCCTGCGTTGCAAAGACTATGTTGATAAATAGGTCGACAGTGCATTTTTACTCTATATTTCGCTGAGTTCAGCCAACGAGATAAGGTACAAACATGCGTGCTAATGGTTGACGCACTGCTTAGACGTGCCGTGAAAACACTGCAGTACTGCAACTGTTTTTTTTTGCAACTGAGCTTTCCTGTAGCTCAGTGGTTAGAGCATGGCGTTAACAACGCCAAGGTCATGGGTTCGATCCCAGGAATTGCACATACTTAATGTATAGTGATCAATGTGCAGTATAATGCAATGTAAGTCGCTTTGGATAAAAGCGTCTGCTAAATGTAAATGTTTATCTGCGAGTCACCTTCATAAGTGCCTTATACAATACATATCATTTTAAAGCAGCTTTACAGTAAAGTTAATTAATTATGAAAAAATCACTTTAGTTGCAACTGTATATGTTGTAGTATCAAGACAGAAAATATGTGAAACAGGCCTAAGTTTTGAAACTTCACCCAATAGAGATAAGACTTGGACTAAAGTTCCATACACACACAAACACAGAGACACACACAGAGACCTAGGAAACGGGCTTTGCATAAATACGGCAACATAAAACATACATTAGTTGTGTATTGTCTTTACACACACACACACACCTAGAAAACAGGCTTTGCATATATACGCCAACATTAACACACACAATAATTGTGTATTGTCTTTATACACACACACACACTCAAAGGCAGAGATAGAGTGGTTCTCTCTAACTTCTCTCTGATGAAGGATCATCATATGCTTTCAACATGCATTTCTATTCCATTAGCTGTATCCTTTAATCAAACAATAACACACAGTCTCCAGCTGAAGGTTTTCTCTATGCATGTTTAACAGTCATGGCAACAGAAGCCACTTCCTCTGGTTGGTATCAGGAGTTTGAAGGCATATCCAGGTTTCTGTGAGACACATCTGTGTGTAAATCCTAAACTTCATCCTCTATATTCATTTCTTTCACTTTCATCCTGTGAAAGTGACGCACCACAGGTCCGGGATCAGACCGAGGCGGTGAGTGTTTCTGAGATAGTGGATGACACCCATTACAGCCAAACCAAACAAAATCACAGAACGAAACAGAAACAAACCACAAGGAACAAACAGGTCAAAATCATTTCGATTGACAGACAGAGAAACCGAGACAGACAGAGAGAGAGACAGACAGACAGACATTAAATATTAAATGTCAGTTAGGTGGACTGTATCAGGAGGTGACTGTAGATTATAGATTATAAAACATTATAAAATATTTGTTTTGCTTTCATATTCTACCGCATGATGCTCTACAGAAGTATGCAGTCACATATGCAAACGCCTAGTCAGAACACAAGAATGCACATTAAGTATGTACTCAAGGGGGCAATAGGCATTACCTTCAAATGTCTGTGTCAGTAACTAGATGAGGTATTATTATTCAGGTAGCTATTAACCTGATGACAGTTTGAGTAACTGGCTTCCAACTCTAGCTACACCACAACAGTTGAGCCAAAAGACAAAAAAGATTTAGCAGAAAACAGTTAATGCTAATGCCTGCTATTAACAGCTCTTACACAGAGAACGCAGTGCATACTTATGTTGTGTCACGAATCGCATTCTAATGAGAAACGGAGCTCGTTTAGCTCGAAACGACTGCGTTCGGGTTTGTATGTTTAGTGCTTAACCAATTAAACAGAAGAACGGAAATCGTAACGCCATACTGATGATTAAGCAGGTACGATACATCTCCACATGATAATGAGAAAAGCAAACACAAATCTCTTACTTTTTACGATATTTCTAGAATATTGGACTTTCTTTCAGACATTAAATTGTTTTGAAAACATCTGACCCTGTTCAAATGTTACTCCAAATCAAAAAATGTTTGTCATCGTAATCTTATCAAAATGTAATCTAAAATGGCTGTCCTTGTTATCTGATGTCACACATCCCTCTCACTCTCCCAAGCACCTGTCAAATAAAGACTGCTTTTCACGGCTGAATCTGTTTCAAATAGATCAAATCAAATGGCACTCTACATTTTGTCTCGTTGATTATCCTGATTCATTTAGAAATACTTACATACATAATTTACATACTATTTAAAATAAGACAGTATGCAGTATTCAGTGTATACTCTGAAGTGTGCAGTAAGCAGCAGTCTTTTATTCCGTTCTGCACACAGCCAGCATTTCATTCATGAAGCTGGTGTGCGTTCTGTAAACCGCATGTCTGAACAACGCTCGGCATCGGCTGCCATGACTGCGTTTGTGTTTTATAACAGCTTCACAGGGACTAAATAATCTTACAGCATCTTAAGAGCCCCGCTAACAACAACAACATTGGCTAACGTTTCCTAAAGTTCTCTCTAAGTTGTCCCAAAAATGTTTTTGCAATAACAAAACCATTAGAAAACTGTATCAAACAACGTTATTCTTAAATTGTTAGTGCATTTAACAAGAACATTTTAGAACATTGTTAGAACATTTTATAAACGTTACAGAATAAATGTTTAAACAACGTTCCTATAACCAAATGGTAACATTCATACAACGGCTGAAAAGTTTTGAATGTTCCTAGAAGCGTATCATCACTGTGGTGACTGTAACGTTTCATTATTCCGCCAACACTCTTCAAATTGTCAGCTTGCGTGTCTTTGGAAGAGCACAGATGGGTGGGCAGGGTTTGATTATCGGGGGCCTATGCATCTTTCACAGTAACATTTGATATCAAAGTACAAAGCTGCTGGATTTCCTGAATGATCCAAAGACCTCTGAACAAGCTGCCTCATGCTGTCAAAATTACCCAGCTGACACCAGGCTCCTGTACACAAACATATCCAGACTGTTATCTCTCAAATGCACGCTCTCCGAGCCCGGCTTCCTCTGATCTGTCTTGCTATCAAAACACACAACGCATATCAAAATGACAAAGAGACTAGCGTCTTTAATTAGCATTCGCCAACCCCAAAGAAAAAGAACACATTTCTTTTGGTATTTAACACGTTTACATTATCTGAAACTTTACAGACCGAGACATCGTTACGATCTGACGCTCAAGAGGAGACGTGCGAGATTACTGCGTTGTGTTTCTCCAGAACACAGATCTAAGACGCAAGCGATGAAGGTAAAGTCTCAATTTTCTCTCCGTTTCATCTCGTTGCTGTGTAGGAGTAACAATTAAGATATTAAAGCAATGTTATTTGTGATCTGTCTTTATTGCAGGCGACACAGTGACTCATTAGCTACTCGAGAATCTGTGCCCAATGCATCACTATCACGGCGGTTAATCTAATGAATTGTGTTTGAACTTTGAGAGTCTGTTTCTTTCTTTCCTCGAGGGCCAACTCACCCTTTCCTGTGGTGAAGGGTAATGGAGCAAAGTAACTGACATCACAGCGTTTCAGCAGAGGGATAAGAAGGCCATTGACGTTCCCTGCGCGCTATAATATCAGGCAAACACACCTGCTTAATAACACGCTGCTCTTTTCTTTCCACGGGCAAATAAGAGCGCAATAAAAATGGCTGACGTCTGGAGCTAAAACCCATTACAGTCAATGTCCGACAACCTTTTATTCAGAAACAGTTCTGTCAAGCTAAACCGCTCATCAAAGACGCTTTGATGCCGTGCCGTGCTGTGCCGGGACACTGTTTTGCATTTCTAAATATTTTAAAATGACTAAGTTTCCCTGACAAGCCATTGAGTCGCCCAGCACGCATTTACAAGCCACCCGAAAGATGATCGTTTGACGGGTCACTGATCACTGATGGGCGGCGCTTGTGATTCTGCTGTCTGTGATTCTCCTGTTATAAGCGCAGACCGCCCATGAGACGTCAGGTAACAGTAACGTGAACCCTTCTGCCTGGACCCAGCTAACAATTTTATTAGCTGGGTATTTGGCTTGAGTAGTACTCAAATGCTGTACCCTTCTATGCAGTACAGTGGAATGCTGCAATAACTTCACCATCCCACCCTGTTAGTCAAACGTTTATTTTATATATTTATTTTTTACTATTATTCCCCTTATTGGAGGCTGAATCCCCTTAAATGAAAATCCTAGAATCGTCCCGGCTCCCTCTCATTGTCTCTCTGTTCCCTCTCATGTCACCTGACCTGAGTTGAACCACACAGAGTGAACGGTGCCAGAGACAGCAGTGTAATTCATTACACAGCATGAGATGCAATCAGAGGGCGTCAGGCTCTATACACTAATGACTCCAGTGATTAACCCATATCAACCAACCAGGCGTTTTCCAAAAGCACCTGTGACGGCAATCAAGCACAAAATTGTGAAATTTGTTATGCTGCCTTCTAACTTGGAAAGGCAGAATATTAAAAAAAACACTCAGTAATTTCGCAGAATGTCGCCCGAAACGGTCAGCTAGGAGGATTATGGGTAATGTAGTTCCTCACCGGGAATTGCAGAAAGTCACCATCATATGAAAGTTCATTCTTTTCTTCTCTGTGGTGAGGCATATCTGAGTGAAACAGCTTTTGGAATGAGAAAATATAGGGCGGGGCTTGATTTTGTTTTTCGGGAATTGATTGGATCGTTGTAAGTTGGAGGGGTGGAAACGGCCTGCCCACAGGACAGTCCCGACGGCGGTCAAGAGAAGAAACGCTGGTTAAAAATGTTTAAAAAATTCAAACAAACAAACAAAAAGTAGCTGCATTTAATGTCTATTCAGTGCTTCATTAATGGTTATTAATTTCCACATTATTAATGCCACATTATTAATGCTATTCTCATCATTTATCAGTAAATATTGATATATGTGAAAAATTGCCATTCATTCAATTTATTAATCAGCATATCACGTTTATCTGATTAAATTTTTTTAAACAGCCCTAATAAAACCACATTAAACCAACAATATTCCCCTAAATGTCCCAGACAGACTTGTGAGTACAAACTATTTCCCATCTAACCGTGTTACTGATTTGCAAGCTCTCAGTGTATTCTGCAGCATGAATAAATGATGCGCTGTTATAGGTTTATTGTTTTGTTGTTGGCTTACTTTATTTATGCTGTTGTTTTCATCACTGTTAGTTATTTGTCGTGCGGTGATGTCAAGAGCTCATCTTTTTTATAATTATGTTTTTTGATCGTCACTGTTGTGTCTGTGTGGATTTATAAAACTACTTGTGTTGCAAGAGGCCGGATTCGCAGGCAAGGACTGCATAGCTTCTGTAATGTACTAGTTATATAAAGCATACCTAGCATTGAAAGCATAAGATCCTGCCCTCCATTCTAAACAAACTCCAAAGCCACGCCCCCTCTAATAGCTTGCAGAGGTATGCAAATCCGTAGTTTGACAGGCAAGTAGGACATCCTATCCTTGCATTTGGACCGAATGCAATGATTGGACAAATATTTTATGGTCCTGCACCTTCCACAGAAGATATGGTATATAATGATATATTATATATTTGGATCACTTTACTTTACTTAGTGATTGCTATCAGGATGTGAAGACACTGTCAACCAGCATAACAAAACATGTTTCTGGTAAAATCGACTACCCTGCCTTTAATGAAATTCGATTTTTTGGTCAAAAATGTTAATAACCAACCAGACCTCTGTAACAGAACTTAACATAAAAATAACTTTTCACACTGCATCTATTCACAAACTAGTCCACATTTCAATTTGTTTTTGAACAGCTGAAACGAACGTGTTCCGTTATTTGTGGCGTTCAAGGTTGGCTGTGAAATTTTATACCTGCAATGTGGTTGAAATGAGCTTCCAGGAAACACACTGAGCTTAGAAACAAGCTTAGAAAAAAGGTTGTATGACATCTTTAGAAAGCTACACTTACTGATGATGTGGAGGAGCATAACAACACACAGTATTCTAAAATAATTGTGGCTTCACTAGCTTAATTCATGACTAACATATCACAATTAATAGGTCGCTTCTTATTTCTGTAAATTCATAGAAAAGGGTTTCATTACTTTGCAGAACTGATCTGAACTTCGGGTCACAACATCAAAGAAACACAGGGAAATATCACACTGGAGAAAGCTATGAGCTGTAAGGCCACAGTACACAACAGCAATATAGAAGTGAGTGACAGGCTGATTGTGGATTAAGACCTGGGAATACTGTAATGGCCTGAAACACTTACAACAGAGTGAGTGTGAACAGACCTGAGGTCAAAACCAGACCAGCACCTCATTCAGACCATCAAGATGGACAACACATCGAGCTGGAAATCAATGAAAGGTGCTATGGATGCATTTCAAGGGTCGCGTGACATTTATTTGCTGTGGAGTTGAGTCCCTTTGTAGTGTCTGAGCTAGAAATCTAAAGTACGCTATAGCATACATCCTTCTTATGGTAAAATGTCAACTAAAACATATTTAGGCTCTATAAAACACGCTAACAATACTTCACAACAATGCAATTACATTTGAACCGCCTCCAATAACAACAGCTTTAAAAAATACGTATGGTGAGATTTACTTGAGTCAGAGAGACCAGCAACAAACTCTTTGCCTTTACACACTCCGTCCTTATGCTGGTTTGACCTTGTTTTCAACAGAGATAAGTCTGCATCAGCCCATCTGATCACATTCTGCACAAAACACTCCAGCCATTCGAACCAGACATTAAAAATCACCATGAAATTAAAATATACTATTCTTATTTTTATGGCATATTGCAGTGTTTATTATAAAGGATTGATCCATGCACATCATTTTATTTTTTAAATTCATGCCCTCACAATCCTTCATTAAAATCTGAAATTGCACCTTCTCTGTCCTCACCTTCTATGATGTCAGTATGATGAAGTGGGCGGAGTCAGAGCCGTCAACCACTCCCCTCCAGCGGTTTGTTATTGCGAGCGTTAGTTATTGCGGTAATTTAAAGCCAATCAATTTTTAGTGGAGAAAACCACTAACAACATCCAGTTCATGTGCACTTTAAATTCATTTGCAGTTATTAGAAATCAAATATCATACCACATTGTAATAAATTACAATGATCCTATAACGTCTATGACAACTATCATCCTTGATACTACCTGGTCAGCCTCCCCTGATACTAAAATTAGGGGGTGGGCGGAGTTACCAAAATCTTATATATCAGAGCATGAGTCATTTAATATCACAGTGAAAGTATGTACCACAGTCTACAGTGATTACTTTTGATGGAAATTAAATTAAAAAAATCCTTGATGTATTATATAACTGCATGGCAATGCGGTACTTTATCCATATTTAATTTATCTAATTTAATTTCTCTTTATATTTGGAATTTGATAGACACGAACCAAAACATAAGGCTATTCATAACAAATGAAAGCTCTAGCGTCGGTGTAAAAACAGGTTTACTTGATTAAGACTGAAAACATTTGTTCCATCTTCATATTCTGATGGGAGGGGCCAAATTTGGAAGGCATCCCGCTCTAGTTTTTGTATTACTTCTATTACTAGTATTATTTGTATTACTAGTTTGTATTATTACTTGTATTACTAGTTTTTGTTTCTTCTACAGCTTATAATCAAACACACCATTCAGCCCTAATCCAGATTCTGGATCCCTTACGTAATGACACACACACACACACACCGAATCTGAATTATTGAAGCACCTAAAGTGACTTCAGAGAGCATTTTTTCTGCTCACACATCCTGTGTTCCTCATCCACTCCACATCCCTGGCTGTCATTATCTGAAAGTGATCAAATCAGATCGCTGCAATCATTATCTGGCAGAGCTACACTGGTTGCTGTGGTAACGATGTAGGCGTTACCGTGGTGCCAAAAGACTTGCTTCTAGCACCGGCAGCAGAAAGTTGGCAGTATGGAGACAGCTGACAGAACGCTGGAAATCTGCTTATCTGCACCGTGGTGTTTCACCACAAATCTGATCTCACGCTTGAGAGGAAAACTAGCTCTGCAGAGAAAACCTCTCACACACAAGTGGGGTCCAAAATTAACTTTTCGCCACACCTGCCAAGTGATTTCAGAAAATCCACACGCAATATATTTCAACCAGCCATGAAACTGTATTATTTTTTATGAAAAAAATGTAGACTTGTTCCTATTATCAATCTATTTTATGTTACAAATACACGCGGCAAAAGTCATATATGAGATGCGCGATGACTCACGGAGAAAGTGTCCCAGATAAACTTCTGACGGTAACGTTTCCACTGAGATAAAAGTTGCTGGTTTGTACAAAAAAAACTACCAAGACTACAACATCCAACGCAAATAAAATGAGTCCAATGCAGATATAGAAAACGAGTGAATAAATGCTTGTAACAGATCACTATGTAGTCTTACAGTGTCCTAGATAAAATATAACATCACCCATAATTTGCTATCTGGTGATAATTTTGGACCCTTCACACAAGAGAGTGGAATACCTGGAACACCCAACGGCCGGAATGTTGGACCCTTCAGATGGACTAATAGCTTGTGTAGGAACATCTCTTCTGAAAGGCTTTTAAAAACATCATCTCTAAAGTGAAGAGATACAGTTTTTCTCTTTTACACACACACACACACACACATACACACACACATACATACACACACACATACACACACACATTCATACACACATACATACACACATACATACACACACATACACACACACTGAGCAATCACAACTCCACTGTTGTACCAATGTTGAGCTTTTTGCGACACCCTGAATAAATATTCGGAACCCCTGTTAGGTCTGAAGAAGAGCCATTTGATGGTTTCCAGTTCATATCAGACTCCCTACTGTACATTAGAGAGGGGGAAAGTTCAGACTCCGGACTTCAGTTAGTCAGACATGAAAACACACCTCTGCCCAGTGCACTTGGCTTCGCAAACCTCTATAAATCATTCAGCTTGCCACATAGAAGGCAAAAATACATGCACGGCAGAAGCTATAGGTCTGCTAGTCAGAGTACATATCAGAGTGCGGAACAGTAGAAGTGATGTAATTACAGAAATAGCTCATGAACGATTATCTGTGACTTCAGAGGACTTCGGGTCAAAACAAGTCATACTTTTGAATTGTTTCTCTTTTTTGTAGCTTGACAGTCAAATCGAGCTGTGAATGGATTCGTTTTTTTGTTCCGCTGAGAAAATTAAAGCTTACAGAAACAATAGGAATGAGGGTAAGTAAACAATAACAGAATATTCATTTTTTGCTGAACTTCTTTACCGAAGTGTCTTCAAAAAAACACTAAAGCGACTTTCTTAAACTCGGAAGATTTTACATGCTAGTCAAGGCTGGTTAGTGCCGGTCTAGCTGGTCGACCTGAATAACTAGTGCTATTCCTATGTGTAAACATAGCTTTGTGTACTACAATGCTGCCTCATTGTACATCACTGGGGATAAACGTGCCTAAACAAATATTAATGACCAAACAAAACCGAGGCTGGTCAACCCACATGGTCATTCTTTTCCTGAAGCTTGTCGAGTAAGAACATTGAACTACTGCAGACTCCAGTACATCAATGTCATGTTGAGAACCATGAAAAACACAATATATACTACTAACCAACTGTAGGTTAGAACCAACTGAGGTTAGAACATACAGTATAGATTCCTCTGAGAACCAACTACCTTAAATGATAATTGTTACCTGATAAACTGAGATGATATTTGCTGTATTATATATCACATAAAGATTTTTATATATCTGCCAATATCCTGCCATGTTAAAGCTCTCCATTCCATCTCCTAAGCTTATTCCACCTGCTCAAACCCTGAGTATCTCTCACCCTCTGTCAGACCTCATGTCTTATCTCTTCCCTAAATCAGCCCTTTTTTACAGCACATCCAGAGTCGACATCATTACACACTCGTTGTGTTCATCCAAAGGCTACAGATCTTCTCTAAACAGTCTCTTAACCCTGTCTGGACCTGCAAACCGGTGCCTCAGCCAAATATGTTAGCACTCTATTAGGCCCTGGAGCCTGGATTCCTGACCTTCTCGAATGTTCTCTTTCTGTTTGAGCTCTAAACTTCGGCCTCTGCTGGCCTCCCCTGCTGCTCTCGTCCCGGGAGACTCCCAGCAGACCGAAACTGTTTGGAGATGAATCAGAAGACTCCCGGGGTCTGACTGAGTGAAGGTGCGTGCTGGAGAAATCTGGCTGAGTTTGGATCTGTCCTTCACACATCAAAGCTCATGTACTTAACAGAGAGGTGAATATCATTTAGCTTATATTCATATAACTGGCACACAGACAACACTGAGTGTGTAACATCCACACTGTAAAACAGGGGTTCTCAGAAATTGGTTTGTGACCAGTTTTTTGGGTTCTAAAATCATTGCAAACACATCTTCCACATAACAGAATTAATCATACACACTTTATAAGCGCACAGGCGCCAAATTCCTTTTGTCAGCTGGTCTGATTCATTGAGTTTAGCTTTGTATTCTGGTCATCTTTGTGGCCTTCGTAAGTTACATTTCACGTTACATTTAGGCACAAGAGAAGCTGTATATGTAATATACAGGTTTAACACACAGCTATAAAACATGGATTTTGGTCAAATACAAATAATTGAATGTGTGTCGACCTAATAACGTTTGGTCTTCTCACAGAAATTATCTGCCTGATGGTCAACCTCCATTTTCCCCCAGAATATTAGTAAACTATAAAACAGAAATAAATATAAATGACATATATCACTGTTTGGTATGGAATTATGAAATACGAGATCTCTATACTCTCTATAAAGATCAACTTTCCCACCCCTAGGAACCACTGTAAAGATTACTGTTAAATAATAGTACCTACTAGCTGGAAACCAACTATAAACTCACAGTAAAATGTTTGACTCTCATTGTGGCAACTTCCTGTTTTTGCTCCTTACAAGTTTATGCCTCTGTCTCAAGATGCTGCTTTACTTCCTGTTTATCTGTCCATCTTGGTCTTTCCCCAGCTGTTTACCCGAGTTGTTCTCTCTCTCTCTCTCTCTCTCTCTCGCTATCTCTATCTCTGCTCCTCTCTACCTCGCAGCTTTTCTCTCCTTCCATCTCCGTCCGCCGGGCTGTGTGAATGGAAATCATTTCAGGCATCGCTACCCACGGCTAATGCTGAAATGTGTTCCCAAAGGTGCCCACAATGCATATGAATACAGTCAAGTCTAAACCCAGATACCAAACGGCCTGATACTACAAAACATTCAAACAACCCGCCGGCGTATAATAAAACCCTCGCTATTCCATACATGCATACACACACCTTCATCATCCTCCTCTCACAGCATGTCATCATTCTAAACCATGAAGTGGTAGCTTTTAAAGGTCAGTTGAAGGCATTAAAAGGTCAGAGGTCAAGCCCAACACAGGCAGGTGAAGGTCAGAACCTCCGTGTAATTGCCTTAAGGCTCTTTAAAGCATGTCACAGTACGGCTCCCATTTGCTACGCCACACTTGTCAGGAGTGCTTATAGCAGTACTGTGCTCATAATACTTCCACTGTGCTGAGCAACAGACCACATAACCACCATTAAATCGTCCTGAGACGGTTTTACAAGCCTAGAAACTTACACGAAAATGTTAACGGGAAAACGGAAGTCTCCTTTAAACTTTAACACTTTCATGTTTATTCTGGTCACACTGCCCCATCGTTTAACTGGTCAATAAACTTACTAGTGTATTACATCACCAGTGTACATGCTCAATGGTGTATAACTTCACTAGTGTAAAACCACACCACCCAATCATTTAACTGGTCAATAAACTTGCTAGTGTATTACATCACCAGTGTATAAGGTTAATGGTGTTTAACTCCATTAGTGTAAAACCACACTGCCCAATCATTTAACTGGTCAATAAACTTGCTAGTGTATTACATCACCAGTGTATAAGGTTAATGGTGTTTAACTCCATTAGTGTAAAACCACACCGCCCAATCATTTAACTAGTCAATAAATTTACTACTGTATTACTTCACTAGTGTATAAGGTAATGGAGTGTAACTCCATTAGTGTAAAACCACACTGCCCAATCATTTAACTGGTCAATAAACTTACTAGTGTATTACATCACCAGTGTATAAGTTCAATGATGTATAACTTCACTAGTGTATAACCTTGACAGATTATCTCACTGCTGTATGACCTCTGTGCAAAACTATACTGCTGTTTAACATTACTGAAGGATAAACTCACCGCTCAGCTGCAAGATTAAATAATTTAAGATGTATTTCAAATCTGATGAACCAAAGGACTGTTAAAATGATCAACTCGGCAGTAACTGTTCTTTGTAAATAAAGATCAAATGCAGAAGCAACCCCAAGGGAAAGCTTAATGTCACTATACAATTTCAACACACAATGATGATAGTGAGTTCAACTCCTGACCGATTTTAAAGCTCATATATTCTGCCTTATATTCTCATATATATTCAACCTGACCTCCTAAACACACTGGATGACTGGATGATCTCTAACTAATGAAGCCTCTGTTCACCGAAACTTCAGACAGAAACATGAGCGTCAATTCATTAGATCACCCAGTCCTCAGATCTCTCTCTCTCTCTCTCACACACACACACACACACACACACACACACACAAACACCCCATATCATCCGTGTCAGCCTGAGATCTCTCTCTCACACACACACACCATATCATCCATGTCAGCTGAACGCAGATGCCGTGCGGCTCCTGTCTCACTGAGCTATTCATTACGAAACAGAACGTCATCGGCACATTTTAACAAAAAATGAGAAACTGAGAAACGTGAATTAAACAATACAGCGAAGAACGTGAAAAATCAGACAGCCCCGCGCATGCATAAACAAATCTTTTGTATGGCTGCACACACAAATATGATCGATTAGAAAGATAATACAACCATGTTGGTAAAGGAGCTTGATAAATTAGACCATTAATTTGGAACTTCATCTTCCTGCCTGATGGATGAGTTAAATTACGTGCCTAATGGAAATGAATGAAACAGAAAAGTTTAATCCACCAAAATTCATCAACCTACTGGTGAAGCCTCTCAAATATTCCCAGAATCAATATCGCCTCCAATCTGACTTCTCGCCAGGCATGACTTGAACGAATCAAAATAAACTTCACAGTAAAACGAATCGAGGTTTTATTCTCCTAGCTGGATTCGAAGTGCAGCAGATGGAGGGTGTGATAAACGGACATATAAATAAAGGTTTGTCAGTGTATCTCTTCATCAATGCATCTATAGTTTGCGGCGAGTGTGCTTAACGAAGCGAGTCTCAAAGACAGATCTGTCATCTCATCCCACCAACATCCCTTTCAAAAAGGGGCTCAAGAAAACACGGAGATCACCCACTGACACTTCATGTACTCTTTCTAAAATGCTGATCTAGTGCTAACCATTATATTAATCGTGATGGTGATGCTTACTCACGCGGATTGTCGGAGTTATCTCTTCATTTTCCCGCAGACGCACGCGCACGCAGCAACAGTTACGCGAATCACTCCCGCGCGCCCGTGAAATGATTCATTTTCCTCCTGTCGGGATTTTACCGGACGGTCACCGTATCACTCAAACCTTAACCCGCCAGGTCCGTTTACAATCCACGCGGAGTGTCCCCGGACGTGTCCACGCAGAGAATCCCGCATCAACCTCTGTCGTGCGTGTCCGCAAAAGGATGTTAAAAGCCGCGGTGATTTCGGTTCTACCGCGTTTAAAGTCCAGGCGCGGGTGTCCACCGCGGGACAATGTTTGCCGGTCCTCAAGTAACGGGAAAAAGTAGCGTGACTGCTCGCATGAAAGTACAACCCACCTCACACAAGCCCCACATTCAACCCTCCCTGCCTCTCTCTCTCCCTCTCTCTACCTCATGAGGTAATAATCTCATTTGCCTGGTCAGTACTAAAGGTGAGGGCAGGTGAATCTTGAGTCATGGTGAGAAAGCGCAAACTCTTCTGTGTTCAGCAGGTTCATCTTACAAAAACATGTCCGGGTCATATTGTAATACGTCAATCAGCCCAAAATCAAATTAAAAAAACAATGCATAACATTGTGCATAGGTAAAATACACAACAAAACAAGCACTGATATTTTGTTATGTTGTGGCGTATGTGACTTAACATTACTGCACATTACAAATATTTATTTTATTATTATATTTTTTTATTAAATTGGAAAACATTGGTCCATTACGCAGATAAAGAAAATCAATTTGAAAAAAATGAATTTGCTGAATGTAGCTATGAGAATTAAATTTAATGCAATGAGAAGGATACAGATAAAGACGCAAACACACGATATATTTTTGCACAATAATTAGGGGAGGGGTTTGCTGAAGTATCATGAAAATGACGTCACAAGGCAAAAAATCCTTCATTCAAAAACATGCTTCATGTTATTTATACAAAATATGTTTTCTTATCATTATACTCTTAATACTGTAATAAGAGATCAACTTTGATAAGGCACACTGCATAGGTTCCCAATATTAATACTTTGGAAACCCACCCAAAACCTTTGGGTGTCCAAAACCTTGAAATCTAGCAACAGCATTTTAAATATGAAACCAACATCTTTTAACATTTATTCTTTCAGTCAAATATGTTTCACGCTGTACATAATCCCACAGACACCCTCCCTCAGATTCCCCAGCACAGAAAAACACAATACATGCTGTGCTACGACCTGAATGTATCTTATAAACATGGTGCGAGACTCAAGCTGTGACACTGCAACCAAACAGCCTGAAAGTGGCTTTTCTTCCACCTCTTTACAAATTAATGCGGGTGGTGACAGAGAGAAACAGAGAGACATGCGAACACTGGCTGGCTGCGCGCTTCTCTGGTAACTTAACCAGTTTACATCTTAAATGCAGCTCAGCGTAACCAAAGAGGCCACGGTCCAGCGCACCCATATAATCACTGTAACATCACACCACCTGAATGTACTGCAGCCCACCGCGGTACAAATGTACTTACACAAAGAATTCAAATCACGCGTTTCATGTTTTTATGTGCATTCTGTACGACCAGGTCTCAATGAATACATTACAGTGGGGTCAAAGTGAGGTGAACTGTTTCACTTTAACCGTACCAGTTAGAATGCAAGCGACTCCAGGAGATCCATGTGGCAATCACCAGAACTGATCAAAAGCCCTAGAACAGAAAGTATGTGAGGTGTGTGTGTGTGTGTGAAAGAGAGAGAGAGAGAGAGAGACAGAAAAGAGTGAGATGGAGCAAGAGAAAGAGAGAGAGAGCGAGAGCGAACAATCATGTCAAGGTCAACACAGTAATTTGTAGTCATGGCAGGCCAATTAGATGAGTAGAAGGTATATGTGGATTTTGGAAGTCTCCTTGGGTGTGAGACATCAACTCACCTGCAAATAGAGTTTTATAAACTGTAAGCGAATGAATGCAGGCCACTCTATGAGATATACAGCATGTACAGTACGCATCTCTAACTGGCCTGTGGGCTGCTTTAATGACATCCCTAATCAGCACCTTCAGACCCCAATCTCAAAAAGCTGAAGGCAGGAAATAGATCAAAACGTGTACACACGTTCCTTCTGCCCATACAATGCAAAAATAAAACCTTGTTCTAAGTAAAGGATCAGGCGTCGCACCACCCTCAAATTATTCGAGAAATGTACGCTGAGGCGAAGTTGTGCCCTGCACTCAAAAATAACCCCCCCGCACACGCAGGAAACAGACTGCAGCTGCTCACTCATGCCTCAGCAAGCGCACGATCTAATATTCTCAATATAGAAGCAGAACAAAATCTGTGCTAGCATGCAGCATATCTACACATTATAAAAATCGTGACGCTAGCAGAGAAATTTTATACCAATTCCTATCCAAACCTCACACCTGCAGGTACATCCAGCTAACAGGGAATGTTCTCAGAACATTGCCTCATGTTCTCTAAAAGTTAGCGTATCAAAGAACGTGCTTGCAGTAATGTTGAAAGAACTTTTTAGCGCTATATATCATATATCAAAAACGTTATTCTTAAATTAATGGTTTGTTTAAAAAATGCTACAGAATTTTTTGGAATAACGTTCTTATAACCAAACAGTAACTTTAATACATAAAAAAAATGTTCCTAGAACGTTCAAAATAATGTTTTCAACATTGTTATTACTTACCGAAAATGTGAGGGAAACGTTCTTGCAACGTAAACATTGTTAGCTCGGCAGGCACTCACAGACCACATAACTGATATATTCCACAATTTTACCATAACAAACCATTCTATTAAAATTCAGTGAGAGTTTATCAATGACAGAGTCGTACCCATGATGCCTCTGATCCTAAATATTTGGCAACATTCTTGGTAGAGCTGTAGGCATTATGAGGCAATAACCTAAAAAATACAAATACAAATGTATTCATACATGCATTATACATATATGCGTATACATGTATACCCACAAACATATACAGCAGTGACATGGGTTTGCTCGCTACTTATGGCTGACACACTTAAAGCTTGAATCAACTAATAGAAACTTTCCCCCAGGTCATACATAATTAAAAACATTGCGTGCGTCTAGCCTCGTGCTAGGCCAGTGCTTTAACAGCAAAAACCTATAATACTGGTCTCATCATATTAAACTGCATTATTTATCTACGCTGCCTTCTGTTAATACATATCAATATTACTAATGAGAGCGTTAGGGAGAGTTCTTGCTCTGTGCTTTGCCTTGGCTAAGCCAAGTTTAATCATGCTACTACATCCCCCTAGGGGGCAGATTTAGATATACAACTCGGTTAGAACACAGAGAGAGAGAGAAAGAGAGAGAGCTGAGTAATTCCTCCTTCTTACACCCTAAGGCATCACGCAAGAGGTCAGAATAGAGTGCATGAGACCCCTGGGCACCAATAAGTAAGTTAGAAGAATCAGATTCTGTGTGTGTGTGTGTGTGTGTGCACTTGTACATCTGTCTTTGTGAGGACCAATGTGACCAGTTAGGCCATCGGCATGAGGACAGTTCTCACTTTCTGCCTCCCCTTTAATGGGCTGTTTGAGAATTGGTTTAAGAACTAGTTAGGTTAAGCTAACCTAGTTAAGGTTAGGGTAAGGGGCTAGAGATTGTATTGTTTCAAGGGTTAGAGTCATAAAGCTGTACAAACATACAGTGTGTGTGTGTGTGTGTGTGT
>JAZGTI010002044.1:0-39018 GCA_036877585.1 Botia kubotai
TAGGCCAGAGGAAGATCTCTTAGAAGACAGCATGATGTTGCTGCCTACCTTTTGGACAGTCTTAGCATTGCAAGTGCATCTATGATGCCTTAAAATGCTGCCCACAAATGCAGCTGACTTAGTGGGCAGCTCACAACGTCTGTTTTACTGCAACACAATGTCCTGCTCTGTGTTTTGTCTTTGAGATGATGTATCTGGGCTGTAGGAGATGTTAAGGTTAACAGGGTGGGCAGGTCTCACCTGACTTGTACTCCAGGATAAGGTGGTACTCATCCGTCTCCTGCAGAGATTCTGGTGGGACCACAATCTGCTCATCAAGCATTTCATGAAGTTTCGGCCCCACTGGACCACACAACAGGACCTAAGGAACAACAGCACTCTTTAGAAAATTACAGCCAATCAGATTTCAGCTCAGGATGGAAATCTTTAGACACATGCGTCAATGCATCTTGATTTTTTCAGCTTTCAAAAAAGTCTTGATCAATGCCTGACTGTGATGCTGTGGGACTTAAGCACAGGAAGTAGATTGAAGCTTGTGTCTGCAGTACATCAGATACTCACAACAAGCTGGGGGTTGGATGCCAGTTTCTGGCCAATGAGAGCAGCGTTTCCGCCCACATAAAGCTGCATGAAAGAAACAAGCTATTATTTATAGCAAGACACAATTCACAGCAAGTCTCAAAGATTTGGTTTCATTCACATTCACAAAATCCATTACAAATGTAATTTGTACCAAATTAATTCTGTAAATAGACTCATTTAACAACAATCACTTTCAAATACATTAATGTCAAGAATTAAATCAAAACTCCTTTAACTGCAACACAAACGGACCGACCTCATTCTGAATGCTGTGCTGTACTTATTAATTACTGTTGATCATGCAGAATTAAATCTGACACAGAAACTCAATTCCCCCTGGACCGTCGCCAGCATTCCAATTAAAGCTGTCTGATCTCAAGGGACGAATCCCTTCACAGACAGCCAAAAATTAAACTGGATATTATTGTAACGATAATACGGAATCGTTGCCATGGCAAAACTTTTAATATAAAAGATTAAACGTTAACAGGACAAGAAAAAAATGTGGGCAGCTTTAATGACCCAGTCTCACACATCATGGTATCTGCTCTGAAATTCATAGACAAACATTAAGACATCTTTCTATTAACATTGGCTCAACCCTAAAGACCGACAGAGCAGGTAAACTGTCTTCAGCAGTCAGTTTTGTCTTTTATGTCACCTATTGTCATGACAAAGCAACAGTTTGAGGAGAATCTTGTTAGGCAAGTTAATTGAACTCTCGACAACAGCTAATAACTGCAATTAACACATGCAGTTTAATGGGACAGATATTTGAACTCTATTGGCCCCATGAGTACTAAGGTATGGTACCACCACAGAAACTACATTAACTTAGGTATGTAAAACAGGGCTGCACCCTTGTAATGCAGTGGTCAAGCAATCAAATCGGCATTTGTGTATTTGCATAGAGTATGCCTGTGGTTTAAGCCTGGAATTAGAGTAGTGAGACCTCTTGGACAGCTTGAAGACCAGCTAATCTCAGTCTAATCACTCTCCACCCCACCCCCTGGGGAAAATAATGTTATGGACCAGCCCACCTCTAAAATCCACTCCTACTGTTGTAAAGCAATTCAGCACATACCTGAGCACCAGGATATTCTGCAGCCGATCGTGCAATCCTTTGAAAAACTTCCTTATCTGAGAAGAAACGTTCCGCAGCAGCTCCCTTCCCCATGTAGTGGATGAAGGCCTCTTTTAGGTCCTCTTTGCTGTGTAGAACCTCGTGGTCTCTGCCAGATCCTGGTTCCAAAGCTAAGGCCTGGAGCAGCCCCACCCCTGACACCACCACATCTACACAAGCGTTGACCCTGCAAAAAGATCCCATATGTTTGCTGCTGGTTAGCTTTAGAAACCCTGTCAAAGTATACATTCCATTCCTAAATATGATTGTTGTAAAACCATATTTGTTCAGTCTGACCTCTCTTACAGAGTATGTTTAGAATCATTTTAAAGTATTTTTGAAGGCCTTTTTATGTTTAAAAATAACAATGTACTAACAATGTAACTCTATTACATATAAAACTCCGACCAACTCATAAAAAAAATCACCCAAAAAATAAAGAAATGTAAAATAAAACACAAGACTGACATCTTTGTATGGTAAGTAGAGTTTTTTTAACAAGAGTATCATAAGTGTGGGATAATGTTTTGTGTTTCTCCAGAATTCACATTCGACCTTCACATCACTTTTCAACTCACCCTACTGCCACTCTGCCCCAGCGCCGGGCAGGAGCTGTGATCAGGGTCTGCCAAGCCCGCGCGATGGCTTCCTCCAGGACTGGTGGGCGGGGCTCGGACCCGCCGCTCGGCTGCGTCTGCGGCAGAGACTCGCTGACGTAATTTAGAACACGGGCCGGTAGTTCTGGGTCAGTGTGGTACAGATACCCCACCCCCAACGCCAATAACCCCACCAGCACTGCTTTCCTCCACATGACCTCAGCACACACACCACCTGGAGTAGCAATACCATCAAAACCATGGAACGTGAATATAGTTATACAACAATAATACCATGATGTCTATCAAACTACCATGATATAACCATAAGATATTTTGCAGTCACTGATGAAGCTTCCTGTTTAATAGCGGACAACACTTATATCTAGATGTCTGAGTTTCTATATGAACCACATCTGTAATCCAAAGAAAACTGACTATCAGCACGTAGCTGGTCAAGTTACAGGAAGTACCAGTAGCCTTTAGATTTACTCATGAAACCCATGCACATCTATATCTATTTATAATACCGACTGCAGCTGTAAACATCGTGCCCGTGTATGTGCAAAGATCTCTCTTACAATATCATATCTCAGCTAGTGCCCGAAAGGTTAACTAGTTTAAAAGATGCTAATTATGTAACTTAAACACATAATACAGTGGCACACTGGTAGCTGGTGCTAGCAGCCAGTTCTTGCCCGTGTAGAGAGCTTTAAAAGGGGGACGACGAACAAAGTAGCATAGCTGAGCAAGATCATCATTGATACATTAACTATTTGAAATTATTTTTTAGCTTCTATTACATTTGGGATCATTAAGAAACATTTGAGTGCAATCAATGAGCTAACATGAGGTAGCCACATAGCAGACAAACCATCAGTTTACACAACAACAAACACATTATCTTTAATCAAACACAAAGAAATTAATACTATACAGTTAGATCAGAGGGATAGATCACTAACCTGGCGGATGCTAAACGCAGACGATCTGAAACAGTGTGTGTACGGGTAAAGTTGAGTGGTGTCACCCTTGTTGGGTGAGGAAAGGTTTCTCTGTTGGTAACCAGCCGCTCCACCTTCTCCAGATAGCAACTAATTATATCAGTCACTGCATTTAATATCAAACGGCTCGTTCAACTTTACGAGTGTAATACCGGTTGAGGTTGTGTTTCAAAAAGTGTGTAATGGTTACTGTTAAATTTTTTAACGTTTCATAATAGTCTTGTAGGCTTTGGGATACTTGCTAGCGTCACAGCAACTATCGCAGAAGCGACCGCAAGGAACCAATCAAGCTTCGCCAGACATGAGTGACGAAAGCGGAACTGTAAGTTGAAGTGGATGTGCTGATTCGTAGTTAAAATGTCTTTGACCGGCGCCACGTCAAAATCGACCGCACTCAGGAAGTTTTTATACGATAAGCCCCATTGGAGCGAAGCTGAAAATACATATAAATTCACGATAATAACATGATCAATCACATATCACTGCGAAATGAACTAATTCTTCATATTTTAAAGTGTTGTATTTGATTCTAGTGCCCGGCAGGTAGCAACTGAAGTGCCCTTGAGCAAGGCACTTAAGTCCCGCTGACTCCCCGGGCAGAGCGGTGTGTTCACTCCTCGCCTGTGATGGGTTAAATGCAGAGTTCACATTTCAGGCATGCCTTACCATACCTGTCAAATATTTTTAATGCATACTGAAATTAAGTAAACTATAAATAAATACATTTGTTCCTAAACGGTTCATAAAAAGAGCACATACCAAGTATCATGTCATTGATAACTTAAACATGACTTAAACATGTCAAAAGTTTTATTTTAAGGTTAGAGGAATGTTTAGCAATTATAATGAATTAAATAAAAAGATATACAATGTTTGGAGAACTAGATGTTTGTGTAATTAGATGTACATCCTGATCTCCAGCGCTTAATCTTAAATGCGCCCAATCAGAGTTTTCAAGCAATTAAACTTGCTGCTTTCCAATGAAAGATTTGTCAATAGGCAATTACAAGCAGAGCGTAAAAGTTTTGTCCAACTTTCACATATTTTTTATTGTGAACCCCAGAGACACAAACTAATTTACCTGCTATAGATTTTGAGTGTGTGTATGGCAATGCAGCAGTTTATAAAATAAATGAGAACACAGTCAGCAACTACTAACACCATTACAGTTTAATTCAGATCAGTGCTGCTTGTATCGGATTCTGTTCTTCAGCATTTCTTAAGTTACAAAACAGTACTGAATGTGCCATGGTCATTTGAACAGAGTACAGAATCAGATCACAATTTCCTACTTTCTTTGCAATGGTGCGGAAGTTCTAATATTGACCAAAAGGTGGCGGTATTTTTCCTCCTGTGATTGAACTGCAGATCAAAGTAGATACATGATGCTTTGTTTAGCTTGAACGCCTCCTGACAGTTTAGGCTCGATTGTTTGACCGCACCAGCTAGAACTCTGAATATAACACCATTTTGAAACCATATCCGCAGTTTTTCTTTTTTACCAATAAATAAATAGTATAAATTAAAAGTATAGGGAAGCACATATACTAAAATAGTATGCAACAAAATAGTATTATTCAGTAAACATTTATGCAACATTATAAAGTTTTAGTTACAATATATAGAGAAAGTTATCAAAATGTTCACAAAGGTAAGATCCAGTATTTAAATTTCAGCAGCAGGAGGCTGGAGGTAGCCATAGCAACACCTAAAGCTCGAAGTTTAAGTCACATCGACAAAATAGATATTTTGCTTATATTTTTCATTTTATTGTAGATTTACATACCACAGCATGTAGCATATATTGCAAAGTAGCTCAAATGAAGTCCAATGAATGTTGAACAAATGAATGATTTTACTTTCATCGTTTCACAGAGAAATATGTCTTTATGTTTGCAAGGTTTGCAAGCATCTGTTACTGATATTATAAATGTTGACCCAAGTCGTTTATCTCCCACACTGGTTTAAAGCTAGAGGAAGAACGCTAAGTTTGCTTTAGGGAACAAATCTGAGAGTCACTTTAAAGGGTGACACAGCAGAGAGCACTGTTTTATAACTGCACTTGACTGTTGGTTTTACATACTTTATGTATATTGTCTGTCAGCTCTGCACTGATGTTTAATGTATATTGTCTGAGTTTTCAGATGGGTGGTGAATTAAAAGTTTTCAGGGTTGTAATGGCAAATAAAATAAAAAATCTATAGACACAAATATTTTATGTATGCAGCTCAATATTTTAACATTATAACTCATGTCAAAGAACTGTAATCTGTCATTTTTACATTTTGTTCACAAAATATGAGGGCCCAGCCTGCACACCCGAGAAATATAATATAATATATATAAGAAATATAAGTTTTAGTTGAATAGGCGAGCTGTACTGTATGTCAATAACTGGCTACTGTGTATGTATTTTAACAACTTCAACATTTTTTTACAGTTTTTTTTGCTGCTTTGTTTAAACATTTTGGGTATGACAGTTCAAACTCAGTATCAGAGCAATACCAGTCGTTCTGCTGTACTATCAAATATAATGAAGGTTAAACACCTAAAAATGAGGCATTCTGGTGTAGAACACAATGTGAATAAACTTTGAGAGCTGAACGGGTCTCATATTTTGCTGTATAAGTGTTCTGTCTCTGCTTTGATCACCCTGCTCTTGAAATATTCCTTGCTAATAGTCTCATTTCAACATGTTTTTCTCTGAGGGTGAAAACCGTCGCAGGATGCCTTTGATACGAGTCCAAAAAAAAAACCGAGGGAACGAGTGGAGATTTCCTCATAATTTAACTAACGGCAGATTAAAGGTATATCAAAGAGGCTGGACCAGGCCTGGCGAAAACGATTACCAGCAAATCTGCAGGAGGAAATGGACGGCTTAACCCGATTTCATACAGGAGTCCTGTTAGAACAGAGTCTGAAACTCACACACACACAGACTGCCATCTCAGCAAGAGGGTATTAATAATTCATCACTGGCTACCACTGTTAACCCCTGATTACGAACACTGGATGTGCTCAAACGCTTATTATTCTGACCATAATGACTCTTAGACTCTCTTTAAATTGCTGTTCTGTATTGCCAAACAAACAGTCAACGCAAATATAATGGATCTCGAAAGGAATTATTTAACCAGAATAAAAATACTGTCATTATTTACTCACAACTCACGTCATTCTGAACCGATGTAACTTTTTTCTTAAATGGAACAGGGAAGTTTAAAGAATGTGTTAGTCTGTGTTTTATTGTACTGTAGGTATATAGTGGTCAGGTGCGGTCATATGAAAGACCAAAATTAAAGTCGTAATTTCATGAAAATCTTTCCTTCAAAGCAAAGTTTTATTGTTTACAACAAATAGAATTACATTAAAAATATGCATATTTTCTATTTTCCAATGACTTTGAATGTTGCTCATCCAGTCAGAATTTAAATCTGAACTATGCATTTTTATAATCAATTATAAACATTTTTACATTGTTAGCAGCTATATCATGTATGACTTGTATCATGAAATTAGATTTTGGTCATGTGACTCACCCCATTTTATTGTATGGACAACCAGTGTGACAAACATTCTGTATTTATATCTCTATTTGTGTTTTATAAAAGAAAAACATTTGATAATTTAGAATGACGGCTTCAAGTTCAAGTTTTTGAAGGAATTACGTTTTTTTATGTGTGTGTTAATATAGCTCTCAAGTATCCTTTTTATTCTTTAAAATTATTCTTTCAGTCTGTTGAGAGTGTGTGTGTTTGCTGATGTCCTCACTGATCTGTGTATTAATTACACATCACAGTGTGACGAGGGTCTGTGCTTTTCACAGGATTTATAATGAAGACACATATCAGCACCTCTATAAGGAAGGTGTGTGTAAGACAGTGATGAGGCGACGTGCATGTGTGATACAGTAAAACACAACTTGTGACAATATACACCTTTGTGAGGTGGGAAGGAAATGTGAAACATGCCAACAAGTCACTGTTGGATGTTGCCACGTGTGCATGTCTGTGTGTACATGTGTGCCATTGTTGGAGAAGTTATTTTGGAACCGTAAGTTGCCAAGTAACAAGGTACTTATAATTTAAAGTAAGTGCAGTGTGGAGTAAGTTCAAGTGCAGTCAAAGTACAGTCTTCTGAAAGCATAACTAAAAGCCTGCAATATATTTCTATATACATTACTATTCAATTATATAATTGATATAATTAAATTATAATTCGATCTAATTATAATTATATCAATTATATTATTTGTGTTCCTGTAGCTCAATTGTGTGTTCCTGTAGCTCAGATGGTGGAGCATTGTGTTAGCAATACGTTTCATTTCAAGGGAACACAAGTACTGATAAAACACTTTTTGCAGACAAGTCTGCAAATGCTCACAAGTGACTTATTAATAGTTGTCTATTGATGAAATGTTTTAATTAGTTACTTCCCAGCAGTTATGTCTGATTGCATCATTATGCATGTGCATGCATCTCTGTGTGTGTGTGTGTGTGCATGCATCTACATTTGTGTGCATGTATCTCTGTCTGTGTGCATGCACGCCTGCCTGTGTATGTATTTAAGAATGCGATAGATAGTCTGGGATTATGTGAATGAAATCAAAAATAACAGATTGGTTTGTTTAATGCAGTGGTGAGACAGATTGCTTTCTGCTTGGCTCACATTGAAACAGAATGTAAAATGAGGCTTCTCTGATTGCAGGTTGTTCGGTTTAATATATTTAAACCATTTGAGTCCTGACCTGGTGAGAAACAGATTAAAGTCACATTCAGACAGCGGTTTAGAGACAGTCTAGATAGAGTGCTGTCTCTGAGAGTATTACTGGGGATGTCCTGAATACATCCATTGGGTCTCAATGACACATCGATTTTCATTTAACAGGGTCTGACTTAACTCATAATTAGCTGACGCTCAACCCTGTATCTTGATGTATCATGATCTTACAATGGTTAGTAATGACTGTAAAACCTTCAACCCCGTTTACATTTAGCAGCTTCTTTAATCATCTGTGTGTGTGTGAAAGAGAGAGAGACACTTTGTCTATCTTTGTGTGTAAGAGAGAGTTTATCTTTGTGTGTGTGTGTGTGTGTGTGTGTGTGTGTGAGTGAGAGATATAATTTGTCTGTCTTTGTAAGAGAGAGTGTGTGTGTTTGTGTGTGTGATTGGTGAGAAATGGCATTTAATTCATCTTCACAGATTCACTTTCATGTTATCAACACACATATATTGGTTCCTTGACTCATACCAGTAGATTCCTGTGAAGCTCCATACAGGTAATTGCTTAATTTAACTCTCAGAGTGAGAGAAATCCCTCAAAGGTCACAGGTGCAAAATAACAGATTGCAGATTCCTGTCTTTAGAATGACGGCTGGTTTTCTGAGGCGTCCAGTATCCACCAACACATTTTCATATTTCATCACAGTGGGCTGCTCAGGTCGTCAGTTTTCATGCAGTGTGGTTTCACCCCCTCAGACCTCGTGTCCTGGAGCCAGGATGACGGGTTAGCTGCTGGCAAACATTGTACAACATCAGCAAACAACCTGCAAAAACTTTGTGCGACAGTCACGGAGCACAAACCTTAGAACAGCAACAATTATTATAGGCGGAAACATTGTGTTTGGATGTAGACTAGGACAATTCTGACAGTCAGCTTCAGTGGAATCTCTGTTTGTTTTTTATGAAGAACATTTCTAAACGGAGTCGCAGAGGGTCCAGCTGACAGCTCACAATCTGTTTCATTTTTCTGCAAACTGCTCCAGCATTTCACCACAACCTAACAACATAATTACCCCATAATGGCTCATTTGAGGAATAACCTCGTTTTAAAACGTTGGATGTTGGAATGATGGAATAAGTGACCCATGGAATTTCACAGATGATGTTCTCCACTTTATTGGTTTTTGACCTAATTTCTAAACCACTGACAGACCGATTTTAATTGATAACGTATTTAAAGGAATAGTTCCCCAGACCATGATAATTCACCTTAATCCCAACTCATATGCTGATACTCTTGTGTATTGTCCTTATTGGAGAAGGCCATGAAAAAAACACCGCATACAGGTTTTGGAATGACATTACAGTGAGTAAATAATGACAGGATTTTGTTTGAAAGGAAACGAATTACTAATGCAGAGACGTGCATTATCTGTTTTGTATCTGTTTATACTCATGTTCAGCATCTAATGCAAACGAAAGCATTGAATCAGTGTTTATACATGATAGCACATCCAATTTATAGGATAAGCTTTCCAGCGATCGCAAAATCCATGACGGATCTCTTACAGAATCCAGCACCTGACAACAGAACTACACAATCAACTAATATCAGATCATTTCGGAAGTCAGTGAAGTGTTTATAATTTAGCGTGTGTACAGTTACTGGCTGTAGCAGATGGATTAGCGCTGCATCTTTAATAGCCAGTTCTTTATGATCAAATGCTGTTTAATCTAATCTCTTAGAAACTTCATCATGAATTAATCAAGACGCTCCCTTCGTTTGTATCGTTTTAATTATGCAGGATATTCTTCACTCCCTTAGGCTCTCATGCACCAAATTATACCCTCCCTGGGAACAAAAAACACAATCAAACAGAAGCCTAAAATAAACTGTTCGTCTGCAGCTGCTGAGCTCTGGAGGGTGTTTGGTTACTCAAAAATCCCACCCCGTGTGTTAAATTGCCATTATAAAGGTCATTTTATCCCACCCCACCTCACAGAGTCTTGCACGTTTTAACCATTTGCAATATATAATTGGCGTATTACTTTTGCTTATTATTGTAATTACTTATATATTGAAAGCCCTGCATCACTGTTTACTGTACATTAGGCTGCGTATGTGTTCTCATATAGGCACATCTATGTGTATGCAGGGGTGTGTGTCTGTGTGTGCTGGTTTGAATACGTGGTTTACAAGGACACAAATTTGTATAATGGCAAGTGTATAACAATGTAAACATGTTTTTTTAATGACGTGTATAACAATGTAAACCAAATCACCTAAAAAAGATACTAAATTGTGATTTTTTGGTCATTTAAAAATGCCAAAAGTTTTCTGTGAGGGTTTGGTTTAGGGGTAGGTTTAGGGTTTTTGGATAGAATATAATTCTGCCTTTATGAATGGATTCCATTAGATTCATATTCTATAAAGGTTACAGTATGAAAACCATTACGTCTATGGAGAGTCCTCATAAACCACATATGCCAACATGTGTGTGTGTGTGTGTGTGTGTGCATGCTGGTCCATTTGTATGTGGCATATTTTCTCCACATGGGAATGAAAGGAAATGTGAAAATCTTTTGTTGGATTCAGCAGCAGGTCGTCGCTCTGCCCATCAGCTCGGCATTCCTCTGCTCCTCCAAACCTCTTTCATCTGCTTTATTCTTTATCGTCCACTTGACACTGCAGAAACGTTTCGACCTGCACGGGGCAAATTTACCCTCCGAGTGTTGTTCTGCAGTTATAATAGACTTTAGTCTGGCTGGCACGGGTCATGAGGAATTATGAACGCGTCTCTTCACTTGCCATCAGGAGCTTTCAGAGAATGTGGGTGAACAAAAGCCGGTGAAATGTTGAGGGCATTTACAGGCATTAATTCTCCCAGTGCTTTTATGAATGGATTCCATTAGATTCATATTCTATAAAGGTTAATGGTTAATTACTGCTATTAAAGGTTTTACTGCCTGTAGAGCGATTAATTGTCTTTTTGGATGTGACTAACTGCTTTTCAACAACATGTTATTTAGCTGTTGGATACGGGGGGGGTCACAAAACAAAAGGACAGAAAGAGGCGAGAGTGTTTTCGGAATGAAAACACATGCATGGACAACATTTAAAAAAAAAGTAGGATACTGAATGAAAACGATTATGTAAAACTAAATCACAAATACTTGCAGGGCTTAAAGATTGAAGTGAAGTTGAACTTAAGAGCATCTCCACATAGCCCAATTTTTTTCAAACCTGTTGTTATTCATTATTATTGCTGTAACGTTTATTATGTTATTGTCAATTATTGTCATTAAATTACTGCATTAAGTAAAAGGCCACGTTGTCTTCAACAGCAGCTTGAAATAATGTCTAAATAGCTGTTTGGCTATTGGTTAACATTAATCATTTATGCATTCGGCAGATGCTTTAATCCAAAGCAATTTACAGTGCATTCAATGTATACAATTTATCAATACACGTTTCCTGGGATTCAAACCCACAACCTTTGCGCTACTGATGCAAAGACCTACCAATGGAGCTACAGGAACAGGGTTAACCAATACTCCCATGGCCTACCTGAAATTAGTTTCGGAGACCAAGCTATTATATTTTAATTCGACTTTATTTATAACATGCACTGATAAGATCGTTAACATTGTCTGTTGATTTTAGTCACTGTTTTACTTGCTGTCAAACTATGTCAGTTAATTACAATCATTCTGGTATGTTCAAATGATGAATGTCTCTCTTAAAATGTCTAATTGTTTTATTTCCAGAGTGACACGCTATTTCTGGCACTTTGTTTTGGTATCAAGAAAGTTGCCCAGAGTTACAGAGTGATCCATAACACAGCACAGCTCCACAAATCTCTGTAAGACGGTATGAAGTTCCCTCAGCAAGAATTCTCATCAATTTTTCTCTCCTTCTCTTAAGTGCATCTGTCTATCTCAGATCAAACGCCGGCATGTTTTTTGTGTCCACGGTGCTGACAGGATCAATAGCACAGACAAGTTGGAACCTGAAAGAGATTAGACCCATAAAAGACCAAGTGGAGGGACATTAAGGGAAATTTGTGCTTGTCTGGTAAAGACACACACACCTTTAATCTTCCCAGTGAGAACGGAGGAGTGAGTCAGCAGAACAATGTTAGACAAGATGCTCCACCAAAAGCTGTGGAGCTCTGAAAAACAAAATGTTCTTCTTTCACAGGTCAGGTGACCTTAAAGACCCTACAGAGAGTCATTTTTGCATGCTTTACCATGGTAAACATAGTTCATGAAACAATAGCACAGTGATACAGTTATTATTATTATAAGGAAAGCATCAATACTACTCATACATATTGATGGTTAACCATTTGTACTAACCATTTGTGAGTGATTGTTGATGTGCTTTACTTTCTCATGGACTTAAATTGGAAGTTAAACCTGATATAGAGCAAAATATAATCTGTGACAGGCCAATTAACCACCTAGCAACCACCCAGACCACCCTAGCAACTGTATAGCAACCTGTTAACTATTCTGTTCTAATGTAGTGACAACAGGTTTGTACAAGCAAGAATCAGTCACAATAACTTTAATACTAGTTAAATTTTTGAAAGAAAGCTATAATTAAAAGTGTAAATTATGTAACTTATTAAAATTGTACTCGGATTTCTGATTTGCTTTTGTTTCACTTGGCCAAGAGCAATATAGAAAAGTCAGCAAAAAACATCAGCAAAAACATTAATTAAATGCACTGAGCATAAACCATCCAAATGATCTAATACAGATGAGTGCATGAGGTTTGCATATCCTTTTGTCTCCTATGTTTATAAACCTCTTGCAATGTATACAAATAATATACACACACACATATTGTTTTTCTATACTATATATATACACACACACACATATATATATAGATATACTGTTCTAAAGAAAACAGTCAATCAGGTACTAATACCTATGAGTTGCAATATTTCACGCGCTACACACAGTATACACACTGCACACTGCAAAAATAGCACAAACAGTGTAATAGTATTCCAAACCTACTCAGAAGGAAACAAAGGACAAAATTCAAGCCAAAGTCATCGTGAATCTCTAGCAGAAACCGTGTTAAGATAATTGTAGTGTCTGGGCAGCAGTGTGGGCACATAATCTGCCCAAGTCCTCTCAGATTTACCACCACATTGCTAACCAGCTCAAGACAGGAGACCCTGCTGGGCGTAAGCACCACACTTATTAACACCCCACCAGGGGTCTGAGAGGGGCACTTCCTTAATCTACCCCACAGCTGATTAACTGCCACACAGAGACCTGTAAACACAGCCAACCTCCAGCATAACACCAAGACCTTCATGTGCTGTTTACATTCACAAAACGCACTGTTGTGTTAATTTTCAAATAAAAACATCTCAACACGCCAATAAAAGTGAGTTTTATTGTCATTCTGCTATGTGTTCTTTACACATGTCTGTTCCTTACAAGACTTCAGAAGATCTAGAATATAGAGGTCAATATAGAATACACAGACTTATGACTCATTTATGTTGTTTTGCTCCTTTCTTGACATGTTTTCACGATATAGTGCTCTTGTGTGGAAACCAGCAGTGTTAAAATCCTTCAAACATTGTCATTCAGTGTTCCATGGGAAAAAACAGCAGCCTACAGGTTCTGAACGACATGAGCGAGAGTATATAAAGACCAAATATTTCATTTTTGGGGTGAATTACTGTAGGATGCTGCTATAATTCAGCTGAGAAGCAAATAGTGCAGACAGATTTTAATACAGCTACAGGGCTGTATAATAATTGGTGTGCGTATGTGCGTGTTCACTTGTATTTAATTCACTTGTATCTCTGGCAGGGTGGAGCGATGCAGCACACATCTGTCACATGGGATCACCTAAATGGATAAATATTTGTTAGTTTACTGAAGTAAAAGATTTATTTACACAAGCAGCATGCGAGAAGTTAAAGGTTCTTTTTCCCAACAATCTCACATAGAAATTCATAGAAACATCAAACCAGCAAACAGTTTTTATGGAACAAGTCTTTCAGACAGTATCAGATAAGAGTGTTTCAGGAACCTTGATAGCTTTCATTTTGCTGATTCATGATCACAATATTGAAAGAAGATTCACAACAGCAATTCAGAATAACAACCCCAATAAAGCCTTCAACAGTGAATGTTGAAACATCAAAACAGTGCTGTATATCAGTGAAGTATTATGTTTTCTTTTAATCTTGAAAAGAATACGGGCTTACAGGCCTAATACAGTCTTAAACAGGGCGCCACAATGAAGCAACAAGGCGAGTCGTTTTTATTTGTACGGAGCTTCTCACATGCATATTTCATGGGTATGTTTCAAAGCAGCTTTACTAAGGATCATGCCTTAATGTTTCAAGCCCCCAGTGAGCAGCCAAAGGCGACTGTGGGAAGTACTGGGAAAAAAACAAGACAAGACAAGTGGAAAAAAAGCTTTTCAGCCAAACACGAAAATTCTGTCATCATTTATTCACCCTCATGTCACTCCAAATCCACACAATTTCTTCCATGGACAAAAAAAGATGTTTGGAATGTCGGGCACCGACAGTCTCAGTCACCATTCACTTTCATTGTATGGAACAATGTCAACATTCTAAATGACACTTTATGGAACATATAAAAACAGGATTCTGTTTAGAAATGTTAGCTCCATTAAGGTCATTTGATGCATTAGTGCAATGCGAGAGTCTGGCACATTGGAATTTGAATTCGGCTAATTTGCAGTTCTAATGTCGTCAGCTAAAGAGGCAATTATGATGTTTAGTGTCCAATTAGTGCGTGTCATGTGTTCTGCGTCGCACAGATTGACGAGGTTTTTCACGTTCTGCGCAGGTTAATTATCATATTAACAACACAGTAAAAATTTGTTGATTTTCAAAATTAACATATTCATTTGTTGCCATAACACACCCGTTTAAAAAAAGAATAAAATCCGATTTCATTTAAAGAAAGTTAAACCTCCTTTATCAGTGCAGAACACAGTGGTGCAGACAGAATCGTGGGTAATCCCAGCCCATCTCTGACAGCCAATTAAATAGAATCTTCTTAAGAATGTGCCAGAGAGCCGCAGAGAGCTCTTTAATACCAGTCCGCTCATGCTTGGTAAGTGTGCTGGCATTTTAAATGCCCGTCTTTTCACAAACAACCCTCATCAGCTCTCTGCCCCCCGCTGCGTCTTAAGGGTGGAGAGAGACTGTTGTACAACGCACACACACATTCACAGTCGCGCACGTGTTCTGCACAGACACTAAAATATACATGCTGCTCAATTACACAGTGTGCTCTCTCTCTCTCTCTCTCTCTCTCTGGATCTTTGCTTCTCTCTTTTATTTGTCCCTTAATCTTTTTACTTTCGTCTCTCTCATTAAGTTTTAAAGCCATCCTCCTGACTCCACTCCTGAAACACCACCAAAAACTAACAGCTTAATAGCTAGTTGAGACATTTTTAACAATAAATAAATAGTTCATCCCAAAATAAAAATTTTCTCATAATTTACTCATTCTCATGAAATCTTTGGTGTATATGGCATATATGGCATGTATTTGGTGTATCTTTTAGCCAAACACATCGGAGTTATATTAAATAACATCCTGGCTCTTCCCAGCTTTGTAATGGGACTGAATGGTGTCCGAGATTTTAAAGCTCCAAAATGAACACATGGACGAACACATCCATCCATCATAAAAGTAATCCATAAGACTCCTGTGTGTTAATTAATGTGTTCTGAAGATACATCATGTATCCCTAAACAAACAGATCAGAGCTCTTAATTCAAATAGGGCGGCACATTAATAAGGTCGAATCTCATTGGTTCTTGTGTGTCACATGCACTGCAAGTATTTGGCGGAAGAAAGTCAAATACACCTTGGATGGCATGTGGATGAGTAAATTTTAAGAGAATTTTCATTTTTTGGTGAACAATTTTTTAATCAATATTCCGCACAGCCTATAGGTGATGTCAACTGTAAAGCTGTTTAGTTATTTAAGAGGAGGGACAAGTTGTTACATTTTTTGTTAAAAGATTATGAAGCCAAACATGCATCAATAAATAGTGCCCAAATAGATCAGGACTGTATTAAAAAATAAACAGGGTCAATTTGGATTTCACGTCTTTAAATGTGTTTTCATCAGTGGCCTACTTTACAACTGGATGTTAGTGTTTAAAGAGACAGGAGCGTGAAGAATCCTTCAGCCCAGTAAGGGGGAGTTCAGAGCATTCGCAGAAGTGAGGGGAGCGCAGCATGAACCCGCTCATCCCCGACTTCACAGCAGCTTGTTGTGGCTGATAGGAGTGTAGTGAGCGAGTCTTTTCATGTGCAAGCAGAGCTGCATCCCTGGTTGTGGAGGATTGCGAGCTTTGTCTGCTTGTCCTCCTCTGAAGTTTCTGTTTCTGTGCGAGGATTTGAGGCTGATTTTTGACGATTCTCTGGCTCCTCCCCCCCGCTGTGACCTCAGTGGATTGAGGGAGAGTGTCTGATCTTACTGTCTTTTAAGTTGGTTTGACCTCAATACAACAACTTCCTGTCTTTGAAATCCTACCTTTGTTACAGGCCTTTTACCAGTGTGGAAAACGCACATTCACGTGTTCTAAAATGTAACCAATACTTACATGACAATACCGTAAAATGAGTAAGAGATAATGTACAGTCAGTCAGTTATTATCACAAGACAAAACCAGACAGTGTGATCAAAATCAGTGTTTCTCAACCAGGGGGCCAAGGCCCACTAGGAGGCCTCAAAATTTTAAGGAGGCCTCAAGAGGACTTAGTTATTTGAAATAAAACATGCATTACAATAGGCTAAAACAACTAAACCTCAAAGTATTTCTTAGTGTTTGGTTATTTTTATATTGAATATTATTCTTTCTATAACTCTTTCCAAGCTCTAGAATATTTCTCAGTCCTGGCATCATTTCCACCATAACCAACAATTTTGCCACTCACAAAGTTTCTTCAAAGTTTTTGTACTTGGCTATCAAGGAGACAAAAGCATCACTGAGGAGCATGCGATGTCTCATGAGTGTTTAAAAGGATTTAAAAAAGGATTTGTTTGCCAAATTTGCTGAATAAAAAACAGCCAAAAACATACAATAATTCTGCCCTACAAAACACAGCTTCTAACCCCGCTTGTTTGGCATCTAAACCCTTTCAGGATGAGAACATCTGGGAAACAATCCAATCAGTTTTGGGTGAGAACTGTCCTACATTACAGTAAGGTGATTGTGTGTCCTCTGGGTCACTCTGATTGTTTCTCTGCCCCTGTTGACTGAGTTTTCCGGGGACATGACCGAAGGGTGGAGGCGTGCTGTGTGAGTGACGGGTGAACCGCTGCGACCGCATCAGCGCTCACTCTATCCTGCCAAATTCACACTCTGTATAATTAACGACAGGAGACAGCAGCCAGTGCAAATTTAATCTGCTCCTTCCCATTATTTAATTTAGTCAGTAACTTAATATAGAAAAGACAGACACCCCCACCCTGTACCTCTCATTACACATTTAATGACTGATTGAGGTCAAGTATCGAATATAGTAATACTTAGTACAAATCAAAACTGGTAGGACCGTAAACTACAAGAGGAAATTAATATTGCTCAGTGTTTGCTCTTTTAAAGGTGCAGTAAGTGATTTTTTAGAAATGTTGTTTAAAGCTGAAATTAACAATCAATTTTGTAAATATTTGCTTGATCTCTGTTCTGTGTGTGTTGACAAAAGACATTGTGTTTGCACATAGTACTGGCTGTGTAAACAGGAGAAAAACAAAGTGGATCGGGCCGATCACCACAACTCCATAACATTCTTGTAGCCAATCAGCAAAAGGGGGTGTATGCATCAGAAGTTGCCTGTATTGAATAGTGTGTTTGTTATTTTGAGGGTGAAGCAATGAAGGAAGCGGCTAGGATTTGAAGGATTTAAATCACTATTTACTACAAACATTTTTCTCCATTATAGCTCTGAAATTTCAATTGTGCCTTTTGAGGAAGTTTAATGCAGATAGCAGACAGTAGCTAATTTAATCCCATTGCTGTCTGGTAGAAATGACTGAGATTCTAATGAGATCTGATTTGTGATTTTACTTTGCTATGGTTTATTCATGCAATAACGTGTGTGTGTGTGTGTGTGAGAGAGAGGGAAAAAGATCTGCCTCAAACACTGTGATCGGTCTCCAAGTAATAGGTTTTCACATCTTACTGTGATCACATTAAATGTGGTGATGTTTTCTTACCGTGCAGTAATCCCTAATAATCCCAGGAGTTTGGACAGAGTGGGATTTATACCGGTCACCTCTGGAAGGAGAGAGAGAGAGAGAGAGAGAGAAAAGAGAGAAGAGATGAGGAAAACTGAGACTGCTCGTTTAAAATGACATAATTATTATGTTTGTACTATTTAAACGGTACTGTATTGAATACTGTAGCACACAACTGTTTTAAAACATTTTTACTACATACTGCATTCCAAATTCAAATAAATAATATACAGAATTCAATATACACTGTGCTGTATGCAATAATACATTATAAATCAAACAGCAATGTTGAAATAGAAAATTAAAATCTGTTCACTGTAAATAAAACGCATATTACGCTGAAAAAGATAATACATGTAATTTTACCTAAAGAAATATTGAAATAGGCTATAAATAGGCATAAAAACATACAGCCACCACAATGCCATCCCATAATGTCATAATGTGTTGCTATCGCTGATAGTTTTGTACTGTGCTTCATCTCGTATTTTACCGTAATATTTCATTCTGAACACTGTCCTCATTTTCCACTACTGCCTTAGTTCACTTCAGATGAGAACGATTTTGTAAAACGTCTGTCTTCAGACAACATCTTATCCTCCTTTCCGCTCTGACAGCAAATAAACTGATTTTCAGTGTCAATTCTCCATCTGTCAGATTTTTGGAGCCATTTATACGCTGTGGCGGCACGCAAGCTGTTTTCTTTTCTCACTGCTGGTCTGTTCATACTGGTGTAATTTACAGGGTTTCGTTTTCCATAAGTCTCATCAGATCTTTCTCCTTCACCCTCAGAAGAATTGCCACACTATCTGTTTAACTAGCTTTATGACCTTTTTCAATTACCTTCCTAACACTATAGGTCCAACAAAGAATCATTTTTGACTGTATATGCTTCTTGACCTGGAATATATGGTTGTTTGGAAGTTGCATTATACGTTCTGGTGTATTGACATCCTCCATTAACAAAGAAAAATTGAACTGTTTGCTCATTTCTCCAGCTTGTGTTTCAGACAGGTAGTAACATGCTTGTCCACTGTCATTTTAAAACTGCAAAATGAATTCCAATAAGAAATATCACCGTTGCGCTTTTAATTTAGAGGGAAGTGAACACTTGTACTTTGTAGAAAGTGCATTATTGGAATTGTCGAGGTTCAAATGAGATACGCACCACATTCTGTCCACAAAGACAAAGAAAATAGCTCTTTTTTTCTTCAAAAGTTCCCTCTTCAAAAGCACAAAGACGTTTGATAAATGACACTCAGCTGTGGGCAGATTTTGGCCCCTGTACAGTTGACGTCTGGAATTTAAAAGAAACTTTATCTTCATTACAACTGACATCTTTTTTGCACTTCAAGCGTATTGAGAGTGTGTGACTCATACACAGGTAAGCACACACATCCTTTATAAACCCGCAGAAATGACAAGCAAGAGTTCTGTGCCCTTGGATTAAATACAGAGCTCACTGCTTCAACTACAGTAATTACAAGTGTGTATTCCATGGAATCTGTGTCTACCAAGGACACATCGATTTGTTCTGAGCACTGAGACACTTTAAATACATTTAATCATACATAAATACAAAAAAATGACGTTGAGACCCATTTAACATTCTTTCAGTAGCGATGGAAGATTAACCTCTCAAATGTACACATATGGGTCTACAAAAACTTTGGGACGGTGCCTAGATATAGCTCCGAACCGACCCCAAAACCTTACTGGTCTGACACCTACACATCAACATAAAATTCAGTCATTCAGTGTGGAGAAAACATTATCATTTTTTGTACTCTCTTGTATTAATTTACAAAGAAGAGAAGAGGACCATCATTATGTAAAGGAAATATATAACAGCTAAAACAAAAAGGCAAACAAAATTTCTTTCCAGCATTACTTGAAATAAAGAATAAAGTTTCTGCCAAAGGAATGAAGGCATATTCAACAGAGAAAGACTATATTATATACACTATATAAACACATGCAGTGTTTAGGATTATTAAATTGTTTTTAGGTCACAGACTGTTCATTGTCACATTGTAGTTTTACCGTGTGATTGCTTTTACCACGTTGTGAGCGTTATAGCAATGCCATAGAGCTCGGAAACCAGCGGATGGCACTCTAACCAGTTAATCTAGCTAACCAGTTAATCATAGTACACATCTGTTAGTACGTTTTTGAAAGTATTTGTGTATTTTTTAACTGACTAAAATAAGGACATTTAAACAAAATGCTTTATTTTGGAAGAAAATGTTTGATTTTATTCGATCCATCATCAATTATGATTAATCATTGATATTATCAACAAGTGCGTTGTTACTTTCGTATTTTCATGCAGTGTTATTTAATTGAAATGTCGCCTGATTCAAATTTTAGCAGAATTCATATAGTGCATACACTTAGATATTTTACCAGATATTCAACGAGATTGAATTCATGCGCATGCGCATCACTCACCTCCACGCTGTGATTCTTGACTCTCCCGGTCCAGAATCCAGTGGTAATCCGCTCCTGGTTTTCACGAACTGATGCCACTCTCTCCAGCACCACACACCGTTTGCTCATGCTGGATCCTTCACTGCGGTACCGTGCACACGTTAAATCTGTTGAACGCGTTTTCTCTTCTCGCTTTCACAAAACACCGGCGCGTCGCCAGCGCGTCGGAGCCCGTTTAAAGACCCTGGCGAGAGTCAGATCGGGCGTTCGTGGATTGACTTCATGCCTCCTTCAAAAGCCTACTCTTGCTTTTTAAGTTCAAGAAAACACCCGGACCCCGAGCCGTGTCGCTTTTGACTCTTACCGGAGAAATCAGTGTTCATTTTTTTAGCGCCGGTGGAGCGTGAAATCTTGCCGGTTGCGGACGATGTTCAACATTTTTTTATAAACCCATTGGCCGGTTCTGGGCAGTAAAACTTTACCTCAGAGAACACGGTGGATAACTTGTAATTTTGTGTAATTTTTTTTACCTCAGAAAGTGATGGCGGAGCGGGGGGCACGGCTGCTCGTGTTGTTAGCGAGTCTTACCGTTTTCCGGTTCGGGGGTGCAAATAAAGGTAAGTTTTAGCGTTTGTCGGCGTCGGTACCGGCGATGAACGCTGAAGATAACGCGCCGCATACATCACACATTCAGTGATTTAATTCTTCATTAACCAGAGAAATCAGTTTCTGACAATGTGGTTAGGGGTTTATATTGTAAGAGTGTTATGTGCATTGGTGTGTAGTCTTGTGTTTGAAGATCCTGGTTGGTAAAAAAGGTTGAATGTTCCACAGTATATGTTAACTAGATAAATAGCTCCAGGTTAACTCGTGTACTACATGCTTGTATGCCGAATGACTAATTCGTTATTTACTTAGTAGGAAAGCCCTGAAACAATAAACCATCAGATTTAGAGAATATTGGTAATGTGACTTTGGAATAGAGAGCACTTGTAGAAAGGCACCCCTCAGTCATCCATCCATCCGTCCTTCCCTCCCTCCATCTATCCTCAGCAGAACAAGGGATAAGGTTGCTCTTGACCTCTCCTATAGGAAGAGGTGTGGAGAGGAGCAGATAGGGCAGTGCTTGATTGATGATGCTGTGTCCAGGGTCAGGTACAGACAGGGAATCTTTACTATTGGAGTTGATGAAAGGGAATTTTCTGGCTGACTCGTGAAGATCGGCCCCTCGGCTGCTGTCATTGGGTTTGCCGTGAGGTGAATTTGAAAAACGACACCCTAGTAGTCACACCAAATACGGCTTCACAGCAGAGTTTTTGTTGTTTGGCTCTCTTTGATTTCCCTATGCACACGATGAAATGTGAATTCCCCTTAATTCAGATTTATTTGTGAGTCAGATCATAGTTTTAGGTTTCTCAGTGAATTAAATCACTTCTTGAATGCTGAATGCATATGTTTTTTAGAAATATGGTAGTTTTTATGTCTTTTATGTCTTTTAAAAGATCCCAGATCAGGTTGAAATAGGGCTTTGTACATGTGGGCAGTTTTGAGTTACTAATTGTGGCTTCCCTCTGAAAATAAGTTTTTGTTTATTTGGAACACATTTCTCTGAGGTTTCAGACTCAGAATTGAAAGGCAAGCCACAAATCTTTGCTCAAAGATAGGCTGCATGTAAACTGACTATTCACAAATGCTTTATAAAATTTGATAAAGTAGTTTATTGTTTTATTGATTAATTGGAACAATCTCATTGTGAAGACTTGTCAAGTCTGCCCACTTGTTTATTTATGTTTTGGCTTTATAAAGAACATTAGAGGCTCTGAAAGTATTCTTGCATTCAGAAACGTGTGGATAAAAAGCAGGGAAACAGAGTTGAATGAGGTCTTGCGACACAGTTTTAAAAATGGAAGGGTTTTCAACTTGACAGTGTCCTAAGTCAAGCCACAAGTCTCTCTTAATGAAAGCCTGTTTGTAGCCTGACTAGCTTTTAAGAATGTATTTTTCTGTGGGCTTGATAGGGGGAAAAACGTTGTTGTGAAGCTTCATCAAACTGAATTAGCGCTTCCACTTTTGGTACAAAAATTATTTTTTTCAGTTTGGATCACGAAGAATTTTAGGGGCTGTTTATACAGAATACAGAGCTTTCAAGGAATGTTTTAAAAAATTGGACTGTTTTTAACTTGACATGGCTTTTTAAGCCAAAACCGCAAGTCCCCTTGTTAACTGACTATTCAGAATGCTTTTGTAAAGTAGTTTTTCATGGGCTTGTTGGGGAAAATCTTGTCAAACTAAATTAGCCTCTTTGCTTTAAATGTAATTTTTAAGTTTTGGTTTAACATGCAACAGTTTTAAGAATGTTGGATCATTAATTCAGTATGAAGAAGCTGTATTTATACCCTGGTTTTGAATTCAAATTTTAAAGATGACCAGATCTGTCCCTAAACATAAGCTTTACAGATGTCACATGTGAGGGTGTTAAGATGAATCTGCTTATCTGATATTCTTACATTTACATTTATGCATTTGGCAGATGCTTTTATCCAAAACGACTTACAGTACATTCAAGTTATACATTTCGCACATCTGTATGCATTTCCCAGGGAATCGAACCCACAACCTTTGCAGTGCTAATGCAGTGCTCCACCAGTTGAGCTACAGGAAGACTTGTTCTTGTAGCTTCATATGTTTTGCTGCCCTGAGACCAGTGCTTTATAAAAGTGTAAAATGCAGATTATCCACAGAAAAGCAATCTGTCATCTCTTATGCCACTCTGAGAATGCCAGGGACTGGTCACAATCATCATGCCGTCTCGACATAATTGCTTTTGGCACAGCAGGTAAACGACACAAATGGAGACATCTGTAGCTATCTCTGTCTCTCATTAGCTGTGTGTGGTGGGGGAGGCAATGGGGGACTGTGATCCTGAAAGCAGGCTTTAATCCTCATCAGTGTCAGACTGAATGATTGAATGACATTTTACTGCATCCATTTGACCCCCCCGTTGCGGTTACTTGTGGGATATCAACATTGCGATCTCATTCACAGGACTCCAGGGCGAATTTGTGAATCCACAAACACACACACACACACACACACACACACACTTTCTCTCTCTCTCTCGGTCCGCTGCCGTCGTGTGATGTGCGTAGCCATTTTCTTGCTGCCTACAGCTGGCTGAGATGAAACAACACATTCTGTTGTTGTGTTATCTGTGCGCTCTTGTCTAAGTGTGACTGACTTAGGGTTTGGTTTCTAATCAATTCAGGAAGTCTTCACCTCTAGATTCAGAGTCATAACTTCATAATTAACTGAAACCGTGTGTACACGTAGAGATATATAGACAGGATTGAGATAAAGGTCATTTGTTGTTTTATATAATAGGAAGAGAGTGTTTCATTATGGAACTTAGCTTGTTTGCTATTTTGTAACTGTTTTTTTGTGCCTTGTAAAAATAAATGTTGTAAATTGTAAAAATCTTTTTCAACAAGATTTTTTGTTGTTTCCATTATTTTAATGTTTGCTGTTTGAAATTAAACTGACAGCTAGAATCTGAGTTGTTTTGATTCTTGTCTATATAGACACAGCATGACAGAACACTATTCTTTAGCTACTCTCCTTACAAGCACTTGTAAAGTAGATAGCTGGAGAGCAACGGAATCAGGTCTTAAAATGTTTACCAACAATTAAAAATGTATTGACAGAATGCAAGAATGTGTTGTGTGTTATGAATGTGTTAAATAACCTTTTGAGAATGCCAGATGAAGTGCGTTTGGGTCCCTTTTAGTCTAATGCATATGTTGAAGCTCTGTGGTTTGGTCCTGAGGAGCTGTTATGAATCTCTGGCTCTGGAAAATTCCAGCAGAACTGTTTTTGTTTGAAGTGAGAAGACATGTTTGTTCTTCTGAATATAGCATTTGACTAGGCAGACCTTCACTCTCAGCCTCTGACTGGGACAGGTCAGAGCTCTGAAAGACAGGAGTCACCCTTGATTATTTCTGCCGTGGTGTCGGTGAATAGAGAACGCTTGCTGGTTGTTATTGCTTCTCCGGCACCTCTCTCGCTTCCTTTAAAACTTGCCTGTAAAGAAGGTTTCGATTGTTGGCAGTCGTTGTGAAGGCTTCGTTTTAATGAGGTCAGGGGAGATCTGGCTAAGGGGAGCCCAGGGTTCGACCTGTGCTGTGAGGATCTAGATATATTGCTTTTCGTGCATTGAAGGTCTTGACAGCAGTCTGTGAGAACCCGAACAAGACAAACTAACTAGTCCCTAGTCAAACATTACTGGTTAACAACTAAGCACACCTGGACACTAGAGATGAACATGTTACAAATGATTTGCTCTACAAATCAATCCAGAAGTGGATACTGTTAAAAATGAGAACGTTTGTGTTGTTTTAGTAGTCGAATATGCTGTATTCCCACTTGATTACAAACTGGTTTGGGTCTTTGCATCCATCAAACTCTCACAGTCAGAGAGTTCCTTAACCTGATGTTCAGCCAAAAAATGTTCCTTTCTCTCAACACCTGCATCATTATCTGCATTATTCGATCATTTGTCTTCAGAAACTGGGCATCTGTTTGGTGTCCAGAAAGGAATTCGCTCCTGTTCACCCCCTTCAGTAGATGCTGATGTTTTCCCATTGGGTTATGCAGAATGAGGGTATGAATAATGTAAGAGAACCGTAGCTGTCTGTAAAACGGTGATTAATTGGTTTAATTTGATCATGGCGTACCTTCTGGGCTGCTTACACCACCTGATTTCTCATCTACCTGCTAATGGGTCCACTCCAGATCTTATGTGCATCAAATGGCTGAGCTACAACCAGCCCATTATATCCCTTCTGTCCATGTCATCACATTTAAAGAATGATTTGCTTCAAGTTAAGCTCAGTCAACAGTGATTCTGGCATAATGTCAATTGCAATACGTTAGACCCTGAAACTTTATTCAAACAATGTCTGTGGCTTTATGCCACAAATGCAGTCCATTGAGGTTTGTGTTAAACACTGCAATACAGCAAACTGACTCTGAACGTGTTTAGACATTAAAAATTCAATACTTGTTTGCTTCTAAATCTAGATCAAACCCCTACTTTGAATTCCCCCAAAAATGTGTCTAAATGGAATTGCTCTATGTGGTAATTGATCTCTGATTGGTTGGTTCAAGGTCTGTAATCATGGAGAGAATTTTCAAGCTCTGCAGGCCACATGCTAGCAAGCCCCCTGCTGATATCGGTTCACTTAGTCTCTGTAGGGAAGGCAAATTACTGCCTTTTTGTGTAGAAACCTGCGGAAACAAGATTTGGCCATTTATAGGTCTGAACACTTTAGCCTAATTTAATGGATGCCGTCGCTCGAAAAAGGGTCAACAAACTGGGCGGCGTTCTCCTGTATTGCCACTATTTCACTGAACTTTTTTTGCTGACTTTGACTATCTGTGAAAATGCAGTACAATCCGACATCCATTGACTATAGTGTTAAATGAAGTGAATAAGAGCAACCTAATGATGTTCTTTGTAGTTTTAGCAGTGGGTGCTTTGCTTATTCCTTTCACACTTTGAGCGAAGCCTTGAACCCTATCTGAACTAATCTTCATGCTGTCTCACCTCTCACAAATGATGCATTTAAAAGGGCAGCCAAGCTTACATGAACGTCTTTTTGTATTGTACATTACCGAAAGGCGTTGGGCTGCTATAAAGGGCAGCCAGGCTTGGAGATGACTGGCAAATGATAAACTGGTCTTTCCTCCTCATTAGCTTTATGGACGAGTCACTCTATTTGTTATCAGAGATGAAACCAGTTTGGCTGACCCTGGACCTCTTATAGAGATAGGAAAAGGCGAGTTAGTGTAAAGCAGAGAAACATGGGATTATGGATGGAATTGTTTGCCCCAGGCTCTGGTTTGTATGATTTGGAATGCTATGGCCCAATTTTTTGGAAACTTTCTTTTTCCCTAGTTTTACCCAACATCAGGCTAAGCAGTAACTTTATTTTTAAAATCACTTGCAGTTTCTGAATAAAACACAGCTAATTATCACCCTCCCTCTGATATGCAAAATACATCTTGATTAAGTCGGCCTCCACTTACAAACTTGCAGTTCCCTGCTGTGAAACCCAGGGAGGTTTCCAAATAATGCCCCAATGACTGATGGGTAGCCCTGGTGGAATCCCACAGGCGTTTTTTTGCATTTTCCGTGCTAATTTCCAGGGAGTCTGCGAAGTGGGTATAAGTATAAACTCAGAGTACCACACTCTTATTGGTTGCTAAACAAATTAACCAAGTACCCAAAATATTTAATAAATGAGCGGGCAGGAGTTTCGGGATTTATAGAATTATGTAAATGACAGGCACAGTTTTGTTATGGGCCCTTTGATAGAAATTCATTTAACAATAGTTTAGTTTTTCTCATTGTATTGTCAGGAAGCCAATTAATTTTAAGCAGTGGCAGATCACAAATGTTTTGTGAGGTTTATCGTGAAAGCAGACCTCCGCCACTCTCTGTAGCCTTGCGAAATTGCTGTTTTTGTTAATTAGACGAGATTGAAGGAGTGTCAGCAGTGCACGCAGTCATAATGGCATATCACATATGTCAAAAAGCTTCTGACTCCCAATCACTTCCCAGGGGATGTTGATTAACCCTTCCATGGACCAAACATATAAATTGTGTTCTTCCCCCCCTGTTAGTGTATAATGTCTGTCTGCTGAAGTACATGAAGGTCAGGGCATGATTTAATCAGTGGCTGTATTACGCTCAGTTCTCAGGCCATAGTCCTTGCTGTGCAGGCATCAATTAGACTTGCGCACACATGCGCTTTAATAAGCCTGCGAGAGCGTGCTGTTGGCAGTCGTGTCACAGAGACTGATGGTCGTGACAGCAGGCGGGTGATAATTAACCAAGATTCCTGCTATTCTCCTCCCCGCACACACACTTTATTTAGAGCTGGCTTAAGATGGGTTCGTGTGTGTGAGCCTTTTAAGGGATACAAATGGTGCCTAAACAAACCAGGGTCGTCGGTTCAAGCGTTCCCTCAGGGCAAGAGCAGGTGACCGTGAATGCCAGCCAGTGGGCCGCTTGCCCCATTCTGAACGTGGTTTGTAATTAAATGTTAACGGCAGGAGTTAACTCCACTGTATTAGCTTTACCCTTGATCATGCAGAGGGTCTTAATGTGTAAAATGCAGTTTAATGTAGCACATGAAAGACTTTTAAGAGGCTTTACTGTCAAATTTAAACTACATTTGCAATCGATTCAGCTTTCAGAACGTGGCACATTTCTGAGCTAAATTAAATTGTTGGTGGTACTTAATTTTATCTATCAGGGATTAATTGGGTCATGAAAAGCAAAGACCTGAAGGCAAGTTTATAGTGGATTCTTGAGCGCAATTTGCCCTCCTGAAGCACCTGCCTGAGGAGGCCTTTTCACCAGGACGTACATGAAGGTCAAGTTCACCTTAAGGAGCATCTCCAGGTTTTTGGCTGTTATCAACAGTAGCAGTTTTTTAATTAACAGTAGCCTAAAACTATGCCTGTAGCTTTTTGTTTTTTTGTTGCTGTTAATCAGTAGCCGCTGCACCTTTTGTTGACGGATAACAATAACTTGCACTAATGTATCATGCATAATAAGAATCTGTAAAGTAAACAGTGAATGCTAATTTAACCTTGACAGTAAGATCTGTTTCCCCAGTGTGTGACTGATATGTTACTTTAACACCCACATCCAAGAAATGTTCAACATTTTTAGCTGTCTCATGTATTTTAAGAGCCAGTAAAGGTAGTGAGGGTGTGTTTGTATATTCAAGGGTTTTAGAGATCCGAGCCACAGCAGGTTATATTGATGAGCTTTCCTATGGGGAAGCTATTGTGTGTTATGCAGGAAGCCAATAGGAAAAACTGGTCATCTGTCTAAACTGCCTGAGTAAATACAGCCCTGTCTGTACTGTGTGTGCGCACATTGAATGGGGTTAAAAGAGTTTGTATTTCATCTTAGAAGACCTGCAATTTGATTGGCTTTTTATATGTTTCTTAATAATATGTTGGGCGTATTATTACAAAAAGATACTAGGCTGTAAGGGACAGAAATTTGTTATGTTCAATGGCCCTTATTCCTTAAACAAACAGAATAAATTTGTATAACTCATTCTAATTGAATTTGATGTGACAATTTCTGTAAGACTGTGTCCTGCTTGTGTTTTTACCAGTGAGGTGAGTGGAACTGTACTGAATAAAACAATTGCAAGTTGCAGAAATACATAATCAAATGTGACAACTTGCACAAAAACATTTTCCAAACTATTCACATAGAAACACTGTGTGTTCAGTGAGACCCAGTCATGAAACCAAAAAACTTTCTGTTTTAAAACCTTTCTAATGTAGATTGACATTTAATACATCAATTAATGTATGAATATTTTTAGAACGTGTTGTACTTGTATTTGTGTTGGTTCTTTCTCTGCCAAAAATGCATCTTACCACAAACATCTAGGAGTGACTGTCCTTCACAACCTCATTTAGAGTCAGACATGGCGTCTGTTCATATTAGGGCTTATTGGCGCAGTTTTGTGTATAATTTTCACAAAAGGCACTTTTGTGATCTGAGATTTTTTTTTTATTTGAAAACTCTCTCAAATTGACCTTGTCTGTACAGTATGATGTCGTTCCCCTGCGCAAAGTGAGATTTGAAGCTCTGAACGTGCCCCATCCTGCTCTGTTTGCCGTCCTCTGCTTCTGCTCATGGTTACGGTCTCTGTCATCATATCGGTCCTGACGGTAAATTGCAGCACGTAATTGAAAAGCGATGGAAGTGATTTAACGACGTGTACGGCTCCCCGGTGACCTGTGGAAAATGCTCGCTTCCTCTTATTTTCCCCCTTTCTGCATCTCAGGCCGTGATGGATGGCGAGAACTTCTGCGCGAAAGAGAATGATTGGCCGTGACCAATTCGGTTAGTTGTCCTGGGGGTAAGGGCGCTCGTTTGGGTCCCGTGATACTTCAGTGTCGATTCTGGTCGTGCTGTATTAACAAACGCCAGGGGCTCATTTACACTCAGTTCAGCAGCGCGTGAGAGTAACTGGTGGGGGTGTTTTATAGAGGAATAGAAAGGAGGCTTTTAAATGCAGATGGTTTTGAAGCCTTTTGATTTCAGTTTTAAGTGCCTAACCTTCCTTTATGCAATATATAACCCAAACGGCCCAAAGGAGAGCAGCTCACTCAGTGACTCACAGTCTTTTTGTTACGTTATGTGGGTGTTACAGAAATGAAAATATTGCAGTCTTGTGTGACTTTGGGAATCCTGCAGATGTGACTTTGTGATTCTTAAAGTGCAAAAATGAACAGTCTCTACAGATGATAGACGTTGATAAAGGAACGCTTTCAAGGATGTGTTAGCATCTATGGGTGGGTGGTGCCTTATTGGTTGTTTAACCAATTAAACTGAACTTTCTTTTTGGATTATTTTGTTACGGTCTCATACATCCTCCCTGCATTAAATCATTCAGCACCTGACATACTCGACAAGCTCTTACTTTCCGCATCAACACAAAAATTGCCCTGCTATTTTACTGGACCTTCTTGTGTTTACTGTGAGTGATTCATTGGTGTATGTTATTCCAAATAAAACCAAATTGTCGATGTTATCAGTCATCAGTATATAAAAAAAAAGCTCCGCCTCTGAAATAGTTTTCTATTTTATGTGACATCATTAAGGCGTTGGGGGGGTGACACTTGTTCTGCTCTCATTAAATATGCTGTTTAATTCAGAATTACACCCAAGTGTGGAAGTGAAATGGACTGCAGACGTCATTTCACATTGCTGTTAAAGCCCTTCAGGGTCATTAAAATGTCAAATACGCTCCTGATTTTTAAAAAGATTTATCTTCCTAATTGAATCGTAGATACTCAAGTCTCACTACTAACCACCCAATCCCCCCCCCCCCTTCAGACTCCTGACATGCACGTCCCCTCCGTTACACCCCAAAGCGACAGTCTCTCACTTTTATTGTAGTTTCTTTATGTTATGATGGATTTATCCACTGAAAAAACAATTTACTTTCCCCTTGCAATTTTACCCTGACGACAGTGATAGATAGCAGAGATGTCAGTTTATTAAGAGTTCTTGAGTAGTTTATTCTGTTCGCTTTGAGGGCGATGTATTTTTTTTTTCGCCGTCCTAAGAGTTTGAGCGTACGTTTCTTTAAAGTCGCTCAGAGCGCCTGCTGTGGAGAGATAAAAGACGCTCGGTGGAAGAGGAGCATTCGGCTCTAATAGAAGGGGCAGTCGCAGACAGGTGAGAGCGAGAAATAAAGAAGGAAAAAACAGAGATTGAGATGAAAATGAAGCTGTAGACAGACATTTTTTTCTTCAGTGGGGGCTTCCACACGTGGATGAGCCGCTCAGCATGCACCCATCCAGAGACTCATTTCTGACACCGGATTGCTGCTTTGACCTGCGCAACAAAAAAAGAAATCCTAAAAGTCTTTGTTGAGGCGACTGGGGAAACTCGGACGCTTCTTCTTTTCAATTATAGATGGTGACGAACATCTTAGGGTCTTTTTTTCTCCATCCTTCAAAATCACAAGACATTCATGCACACCAGAGATAGATGGGTGGTTGGGTGTGGCTGACTTTTCTTTCTAATTGCCACTATGTGTGGCAATTGTATGTATATTGTCTGTGTGTCTGTGTGTGTCTGTGTGTGTCTGTGTGTGTCTGTGTGTGTCTGTGTGTGTCTGTGTGTGTCTGTGTGTGTGTCTGTGTATGTCTGTGTATGTCTGTGTGTACTGGTATATGTGGTTTACAAAGACACAATTGTGGATAATGACGTGTATAACAATATAAACATGGTTTACAAGGACACAAGGATCCTGTGTTGTCAAACAGATATCTTAAAAACATACTAAGGTATGTTGTTTTATCGAAGTAAAAATGATGTTTTCTGTGGGGGTTACATTTTTGGGTGGGGTGGGGTTAGTGGTAGGGGATAGAAAATTTGATTGTGTGTGTGCGTGTGCTTACACAGAATGGCAAGTATCACAAGTGATCAACTGATGAGTCTGGCCAGTATATCAGTCTATCACTTTGTGTAAACACAAGCAGGAATGTTGACTAAACACTTGTGAAAGTGCAGGGGAAAGAAATGTGTGTGTTCTTGTTCCGCTTGCAATCGTCTCTTTATTTACTAATGCCTCAGCTGTATTTTAATTAAGGATGTGTTCTTGCTGCGCTGCTGGAAATTAATTTACATTGCCTTGAAAATAAGAGCTAATCAAAGATTGTTGAGATCAAAACCAGAGAGACACCAGCACAATTAAAACCTGCAGCAGAGACCCGTATTTAACAGATATTCACCATTGACCTACTTTGAGCTCCACAGGGACTTTCTACACCTCTAGAACCCATTTAACCTCAAGATAATGATGGAGGTCAGGTAGGAAAGCGCAAGCTCAGGACAGTGAGTAAGTATGTGTGTTAACTTTTTCCAGTACCCCCTATGGGTTTGTATGCTTTGAGGTATAAGTATTAATTGGTTTTTTTTTTTATAAAGCTTTTGTTGTGAAGAATAACAGTGTACTAGGACTGCGGCTTGGAGACCTGCCCACTTTTTTCTTTGATGGAAGCATCCATCTTTTCACGCTGAAGCTCTATTTACACCTGGTGTTAACATCTAATTAATCTACATTAACAACAGGAGTCAGTGAAGTTCAAAACACTTTGTGATCAGATCTGAAATGCATGAAACACATTTGTAGTGTAAATGTATGAAGCCTCCTGGACAAATGTTGTGTCACCTATTGACTAACACATGGTTGCCCTGCCAAAGCACTTGAAGACAGGACATGCACATCAGATGTGTTTTATCTTAGATGTAACCTGCCATCAGTCTGGGCTGATCTTTTGTATAAGAACACGAGACCATCTGTCAATAACAGCTGCAAACAGGCTCTTTAAGCAAAGAACTGACAAAAGTCTTCATTTTCCAAAGATCTGATGACAGTGTAGTCTGTCTGTTTTTTGAAGACTTTTCTGTTGTGTAAAATAGTCTCAAGTTTCTAGGTGTAGAAACTGGTTCTGGTGGAGCACATGAGTAGGATTGAAACATGGAAACTTTCCTATGAATGGCTTTTCCATCACAGACTGTTTCTCAGTCTTTGAGATTTTCTGATATGGTTCATTAGTTATCAGGAGAGAAACAGGATGGTGTTTTGCGCCTTGCCATTGTTACAAAGTTTTTTTTTGTTTTGAAAATCCGCTCTCCAAAAGGGCTTTTGTCTTCATGCCATAGAGAATTCGAGTAAACCCATACAAGACAACCGCCCCAATATCAATGAAGAAAGGGCAGCTTATTGGTGCTGCGCCACGCTTTGAAAGATGAAGCAGTGAGAGGCAGGGGAGGGCTGAGCTGTGGCAGGGGACTACATATGTGTTCTATCTTATAGACATAGTATGTTTTTAATTCCATAGAGGGGTTGGTGAACATCAATTGCAGAAATCTCCTTTCCACTCTCTCACTCCACGTGAGGCGTTCAGTCTCTTTCTGTCTAGTGAATGTGAATCATTAAAAAAATTCTGTTACAGATTCTACTAAAGGTCACGTGTGTCATGTTTGCTCCGCCTCCGGTAACAGTCACAGTATTCAGAAAATCAAATCATGAATGGCTTAATTATGGTTGAGCTGGGATTGGAAAAAGTTGATCCATCCAGCTGATGTGTTGATACATTTGTATATTGAAAGTATTGTTTCTTAAACTGTTTAATTAACTGATATTTAACTGTTTAACTGTTTAATTAAAAAGAACTGGTTTAGAAGAACGGGTTCTTCGCCAGATAACCTGAACTGGTTAAGCTGTTGTGTGCTCTCCGGAAGGAAGACCTAATAGACAGATGTGATGCGTGTTTGTATTTTCAGATTGTTAGCGCATAATTTCTTTAGTTGTTTCTCTGTACATTCAGTATTGGCGCAGCATCACGGCTGAAGAGTGCAGCCCATCAAGAGCTACTTTATCTGGAATAAAACCTTTTTTAGAGCCAGATCCCAATTCCCAACTCTAATCAGGAGCAATTCAGACTTACAGCCACTTATAGTGCATCTCTGTTGATACAGCTGATGAAAGCAGACCACACACACACACACACACACTCTCTCATATAGCAGGAACAGGTGTTAGTGTCTGTTGTTTACATCCTCTCCAGAAATCTCTTTCCTTTAGCCCCTCCCACAAACTGCAGTAATGGGTCTTTGATAAATCTGAGTAATTATTTTTTTTTAGCTCGGAAGAGTTTTAGGTTATGTTTCATGTATGATTTTGTTGTCATTTCAAAAATGTCTAATTAAGAGGAATTAAAACAGACACAGATCGTTTAATTATTGACAATACAGTACGTATATAGAACTATAGATATGAATAAAAATAGTATAGATCAGATTGTTTGGTGTTGGGTAACTTTGAGCAATGTTTGTTCATTTTGAAATCGCTGACTTTTATCACAGACTTTGGCATTCCTTTCAGTTTGAGATGTTGTGATTTGTAACTTTAGAGGAGACATGCAAGATTGCTGGAATATTAGAAAAATCTGCAGCAAGAGCCTTTAAAAACAGTGTGTATGTGTGCTGTGGTTTAGCGTTTTTCTGCCATGATGTTCATTGAGGCCTGACCAGGAATTCTCCGCCCCTCAACGCTTCACATGAATGTTTACCTCACACACAGTGAAACTGGATCTATGCGTCCACCGTCTCTCCTCTCTTCTCCTTCCTTCTCTCTCGGCCTCTCAGTTGTTAGAGCGTGATGCCTCGTTTGGGTCATCAAATCACATCGATGAACTCAAAGTTTATTGGGAGTGAATCCCAAAGCCACCCGCTGTTCGATTCTACCCACACTTGACTTAAGGCTGATTCTCTTTATCCAACCCCTTTATTCCTGTCGGGGGCAGTCACTGGGAAAATAGAGCTCGCTGTGGAATGGCACGGAGAAGCACTCGACTGAGCAGAGCGCTGAGAGTCCAATATGAAGCCAAATCCATATCTGAGGCCTGCATGGAGCGGACGGCCGTTCTGTTTCACTTCAGATAGCCTGACCCTTATTTTAGAGTGCTGTGGTCATGAGGGGAATTTTAATGTTCTCCAAGGCAGAGTTTCTTCTGGATATCACTGCTGTCAGAGTCCAAAAAAAAAACAGATCAAATATTTATGCCTGATAAATCTGATAGTTTCTGTTTAATAAGTTGTTTGGATATGTCTCATTTGAAGCTGTTTTAGGGGAAAAAATTAGTGATTATTAATTAACTGTAATGAATTAATGAACAGTTTTTTAAACATTGGTTGTCTTATCAATTCAATTGGCAATCAGTTCTCTTTAAAATCAGTTATTGAAATCAATAAGCTTTTTACTATGGATAAGGGGTGTTTAAAGGCATGATACTAAACCAATGAATTCCTCTTTAACCAGATTAAAATCTGCTGTCGTTGTTCATTATGACTCTCTGTTGTTTAGTTTTTCTGGAGTGTGCTGTTGAACTTTTTTTGGTTTCATCAGACTATGAAATCTGGGTTTCATCCTCATTGTTGTCTTCATATGTAAAAAAATCTGGTGTGTGATAGTGTACAAATCTGATTTCCCCTCACCTTGGACATCTTCATTTTTAGGAGGTTATTGGAACAGCAGAAGGTCTCGCTGTTGCCCGCGTCTCTGGCTCTAATGTTTACTTTGATATGTGGTAAGCTATCTGAGGCCTTTGGCGGTGCTGTTGGTTTATTTATTTGAGAATGAATTATCCACTCTGTCCTCTGTGAAAAGCCCTCAGGTTGATGCTCTTAGGATTGGGTAACATCAGGAGCAGTTCTCCAGAACCTTGCAGATTCCAGGCTTGAGCTGTAGTCTTTCCTTAGAAGGAAATCTGTATGTATTGTGTTGGGAATTCATATATATATGTGTGTGTGTCTATATATATTATATATATATATATATATATAATATGCGTGTATATGTGTATCTATATGAGTGCATGTATATAGGTATGTATTCTTTATGAATACCATCACACTCTGACATACTCTGCTGGTCTTTTAACCTGAAGTCACCATGGCGACAGCAGCCGAGTTCACTCTGAGTGCCCATTAACTCTCAATTCAGTGCTAATTAATAACCCTGCCGGTAACAGCGCAGGAGAAATGTTCTGTGTGCCTGCATAGTCAGAGAAAACCCTTTATTGCAGGTTCTTGACTTCACCTGAAATGTTTGCATGTCTGATACTCTGTCGGCCTTCCTTGCTAATATATGTGGATTTAATTTATTATACTTAATTTAAATTGACGTTAAAGGCAGGAATCTTTAGGCCCTTTATAATTCGGATTGAATTTCAATTAAAAACCAATTACGATCCTTAATGAATCTTAGTTGTTCAGCATCAGTCATCTAAAACATAAAAAAACCAGAGCAGAACTTATTTGGTTAGTTGGTTAAGATTGGTTAAGCATTTTCTGTTATTGGCTGGTAACCTGTCTGAAGGCTCGCACATTTGTTTGTTTTTTGTAAGCTCAGTAAACATGCAAGTGTGCAGTGTTTTTGCAGTATTGCATCTACATGCCATGCATTTGATTCTGCATGTTTTGTCTTGCATATGTTCCTATTCTTGAGGGTGTTTTAAGTATGTTTTAATAAAGAATCGCAATGGAACGGTGAATAAATTTTACTCCCACTTCAGTTTACAGGTTTGCGGTCACCTTGTCTAAACCACCACTGAATTTACTTTTGTAAATGCAGGACTAATAAAGTTACTGCAGGCAACAAGATAACCATGCGTAGGACAATATTGGTTTAGTAACCTTATCTTTGACAAGCGTAGGATTTGTGCCAGTCAGTTTGTCATAGAAGAGCGTGTTTGCGCTTGTGTACTTGCGCTTATGCGTGCGCGTGCACATTTATGTGTGTGTGTGTGTGTGTGCATGTGTTACAGCTCTTAAACATGCCCTGGCAGAATCTCGTTGCCAGCAGCCATATCACATATCTCACTGGAGAGAGTGAGAGAGAGAGCGAGAGAGAGAGAGAGTGCCCTTACGCTCACCTTATGTGACCAAAATGATAACGATTACACAGCCAAGAATGTTTGTTTATATCCTTATTTTCTCACGTTCCGCACCCACTCCAGTGTGCGTGCACATTTTCCGCACTTTTCCCTGGCGGGGATCTCGAGAAATCAGATCCGTTGTTGAGGAAGCATTTTGCATCCAGTTAATTTACTGACTAATCGAATCCCTCTCAGCGGCGTGATGCTGATGTTTCGCTGTCATGGCGACGACCCACCTTGAAATCTATTTGCATTGTAATGCTGCGGTAATCCGACCTTTTCACACCTTTCATCTGCGTCCTTTCAAATGCCTGTGCACAGAGATGCTAACTAATCCAGACATAGGAAGATTTAACAATTACGCCCTGTCAAGAATTTACATAAATGCTTTTGGGTCTTGAACTGATCTTGAGTCTAACGTATTCAAGTCTGAAAAAAACAATGTCAGTCATAATAATATAACATTTATTGCTTGTAGTAGATCTAGAGTGTTTTAGCCTAACCTTCTATTATTTGGTATGGGGTTACCAGTTCTTAGGCAACAAGAAACACTGTTTAACACTAATCTGATGTATTTATCAGTTAAACAAGATATTAAACTAGAACAAAAATTAGGGTTGTACATTTTAACTTTATTGTTTTAGAGGTGGTGAAGATCTATTAAGACAAAGCTGATGAATTGCGCAAAGATAGATCAAACACAAATTGCTGTATTGCTTTGATGTTTACATTATATGTTAAAGCACTGAATAATATATGGCCTTGATCAGATTCAGTGCGATTTTTTGCTGTTCACACAGTTTCGTTGTGTGTTGCATGTAGAAGGGGGAGGGGTGGATTCAGATTTGATTCACATTTAGCTGCAATGTGAATGCTTTCTGTGCAATGCCAGTTTGATCTCCTGCTCTGTAAACTTTCTACCCAGGTCTGATGCTCTGACAGGAAGCGTCTCTGGACTGCCAAAACCAGGCACAACCTTCAAATTTCCACAGTAAAATTCAGCACCCGACACTTGCAGTTCCTGTGCTGCAGATATGTAATTTTCAGCAGGTCTGTGAATGCTTATAGCAATATGATGGAAGCAGAGATTTTGTGGTGTAAATCTTCAGCCGTTTCATTCTCTCTGTTGACTCAACACAGTGTAATTTCTTGCTGAACACCCTTGCGAACACTCTACCCTGAAAGATTTATAGATCTCCCTGGTTATTTTTTTTCCATCTGTTTATCGCACCTCTCCTGCCTCTTTCTTATTTTCTCCCTCTGGCCTGAAGCGCAGTATTAATACATCAGCTCTTCAGAGTCTCCCAAGTCATGTTTGGTTTCTCGTTGTTCTGTACAAATACACAGCAGAATGTCTATTGTACCAGGTCTACAGTTCATATTACAGACAGGTACAGACGGCACATAAAACTCAGCAAACAGTACCATAAACAACACACAGTGCTTTGTGGTACCTAGAGTGTTCTGAGGTATTTTTAGCATGTTTCTGTATGGTTGCTAAGGTGTTTTGGGTGGTTATGTTGATTGTTTACTGGCCAGTTTCAGCCCAACCCAGGTTGGTCACTCTGATGTTATAATCGCTGTATATGGCTCAATGTAGGTCTATAGGACTTGTTGTCTGTTTGAATTTGATTATTTCTGTAGCACAAATGATGGCACACCAAAGATTAACCCCAGAGGTCAGAGGCCAAACTGAGCATTAGCAGTAGGGAAACGTGTTAGCAAACACTGCTAATAAGAATGTGTTGTTTTAAAGACTGGCAGTAGTGCAGTGATGTGGCGTCTAGTAACAGTTGTGTCTGTATAATGGTTAACTTTATTAACTTTGTCCCAGCGGGCTATCTTTGATTAAAGCCGTCGTCTTCTGCAGAAACAGGAAGTCTCAGTGTCTTTCAGTATCTCGGATTAGAGAGCAACCTTTAAGAGCTGCTTTGAGATCAGTGTTAAGTACCTGACCATAAACGGCCCCCCTCCTCCCCCCAGCACGGGCCCCAGGGGGTCCATAAATATCATCTCATCTACCAGAGTTGCTGGGTGAGAGTGCAGGGCCGCAATGAATAATTTATCTTAGTGAGGGGTCTCATAGTTCAGACGTCAGGACGTGAACTCACCCCGGGTCACACCGGGGCCACGGCGGATCCTGCAGTTGCCCTACAGTGACTTTCTCTGTGTTTGGTAGACATAATGTGCATCGTCGTATCACCTGCGCTTGAATCAGCAGCAGAGGAGCCCTGC